>CAUYRH010001887.1:0-51073 GCA_963574655.1 Perodicticus potto
ACATAGTAAATGAGAAAATATCATGAATGTTATATTAATCAGGTTGATAAAAATATCTCCGATTGTATGTGAAGCCCGCACACTGTACTCCATGACTGAATTATTGTACACAGTTATGACTCAATAAAAAATAATTTAAAAAAATAAAATAAACTCTATTTTCATGTTGTATGCAATAGAGATAATAATAGAACCTATGTTAAGAATTATGGTTAAGTATTAAATAAGATAACATGTGTCCCATGCTTAGCACAGCTTCTGGCAAAGAATAATCATTTAAAAAAAAATCATACAATAAAATAAATAAACAAAATCAACTCAATAAATCACGAATGACTCTCTATTCAGTGAATTATTTTAGAGATTGACAGTAACTGACATCAGGTAAAAGTTTCCTTTGACAAAGAAAATGTGTTGAATATAAAGTCTTATCACTTCATGAAGAAATAAGGTTTGAGCAGTTGCTATTTTGTTTGTTTGGGGTTTGTTTGTTTGTTTGTTTGTTTTTTGATGAGAGAGTCTCACTATATTGCCCCAGTCTACAGTGCGGTAGCCTCAGCCCAGCTCACAGCAACCTTAAACCCCTGGGTTCATGCATCCTCCTGCCTTAGCCTCTTGAGTATATGGGACTACAGGCACCTGCCACAATGCTTGGCCAGTTTTTCTATTTTTAGTAGACAGAAGTTTTCACTCTTGTCCAATATGGTCTTGAGCTCCTGAGCTCAAGGACTCCTCTTACCTTGGCCTCACAGAGGGCTGGGATTACAGGCCTGAGCCACCACACCCCACTTCGCAGCTGCTGTAAAGACACCAAGAACTTAATGAACAGAGCCCTTTCATGCACACCTCTCCTTTATTTCCCGGAATTTCCTGGTGGTAAAGAACACACAGTGCCAAGTGAACTTCCTTGCTTATCCTGTTGTTTGCCCCATTTTCTTTCTCATGCCTCTTATATTATCTTAACAACACTCAGTCCCATTGACATGTAAACTTTAGGTAATTTATTTCTTCAAATCTTGAAACCAATTCTGAACTATTAAAAGTATGAAATAATAGAACCAAACAAAACAGCATGAAAAGCCTCTTTATTTATGTAATGGGGTAGAGTTTGGTCACCGAGGGAAATGAGAGGAAACAGAGGCAGGAGGCAGGAGCTCCCAAGTCCGAAGGAGGCCTTTACCTCGGAGTCAAGCAAAAAGTGTCATTTCTGGACTAGTGGCCTTCTAGATACTATGTGACATTATATAATATTTCTCCCAACCAAGTGGATTCTTAGGAAGAAAGCCAAGATACCCTGATGGCCACACATTTTCAGAAAATGCAGTAATTTATGTGTAAAACATAGATAATGTTTCTGCTTTGGTGAAGAAAAGTTATTATTATTCATGGCTTTCTGGAGCCACAGAGTTTGATTTAAAGGAAGCTTGGCTTATTGCCATGCAAACCATTATCTTCACTGGCCTCGGACCTTAAATCATCACTGTTTAAGACAAATTTCAAGAAATTAGAGTCAAAAGTGAATATTATTGCTGTACAGAAATTATTTGACTTATTGGGGGAATTCTTAAAATACTTGAGTGAACTTCGTGTGCATTTGTCTTTTTTTTCTTTTCAGAAAAAAGGGCGAGGCAGCAGACAAAGTCCATCTCCTTGGTGCTTTGAGAAGACTCTTCATACACTGACTGGCTTTTGCCAGTGTTTGGCCTTATAAATACAGCAAAAATTTCCATATACAACCGGGAAATCATTGTAATAACTAGAGCAGCAAAGGGGGCCGGGAGCAAAATATAAAACATAACTATGACCTTGCCCAAACAAGTTAAGTTTCCACTCTGGAAGGAAAGATTGTGCTCCTATAAAATTTCAAATATTTAAGGGACTATATTCTAGGCACTTCTATTGGCTAAAGTTGAGAAACACTTTTCTCTTTTATTTTCTTTACTCAGCAACCAAAAATCAGCTGAATCTAACAATAACTTGCAGAGGTTAGTTCTAGTAAGTAACTATAAAACTTAGATAGATTTATAGAGTTAATAAATTTATAACCCCTCTCATGCTGATTTAACAACACCTGAAGGGTTTTAAAGAATTCTCTTTTCCCTTGATCACAGCCTCTTTCCATTTGCAATGTGAGCCATGAGAACCCTCATACACTTTGCTGACCATCAACTCTATGAGTCAGAGCTTTTCGTTTTTATTGATATCAGCACAAAAAGTCAGAATCAGCTAGATGTCAAAGTTGGCATCTCATTGAAATGTACTTCCGAGGCATAGAATGGTTTACCTTCTGTTTATTTTATACAGTTTTGGGCTTATTCACCCTTGTGGAAGAAGAAGGCATTTATTTTTGCATTAAAAATGAGAAGTATAACATTTGTGAAGATTTTTATGGTCAATACATGTGAAGGAAATACATTCCCCTTGCAAAAGAAAGTTATGTAAAAAAAAAAAAACTGCTAGCATGTCTTTATGTGCATTTCTCTGTGAAGGAATTTTATAGATTTGTTACCAAATTCTCAGATCCCCGAGAGCAAAAACATATTGAACAAATTATCTATGAGAGAAATGATTCTGAATAATTTAAACTATGTTGAATAAATGAGTGAATAAATATGAGAGGTTTAGATTTTGAAAAATATTGGGACTTGTAGTTTTTTTAAGTGTTCCTATTAATAGGAAGACAAAAAGATAAGGAGGTTATCATTTCTGAAATTGCACAGGAGATACTAAGGATTAGGACCCTGTGCATTTAGTACCTCAAAAAATGAAGCCAATCAATTGTCTATAAAGAAAAATACTTTTTTTTCTATGCTACATTTGAATTTGAAAATTGGTTCTTCACTAATCAGAGACACTGATTCACTTAGAGAAATATTAAAATGCAGATTCTGATTTTGTAAGTCTGGGTGGGGCCTAAGATGCTGCATGCTTAACATGATCTCCGGTGAAACCACTGCGGTTGCAGGTCACCCATAGAATAGCAGGCCTAAGGCTAACAAGAAATGTCCTGGTGGGCAATGAAAAGTTTGCAGGATGTTTCCTCTGACTTGATAATTTATCTTGACTGACTTTTCCCTGTTGCCTATAGCCTCTGGTGAGCATCATTACCTTATATCTACATTCAGGCAATCGCTTACTAACTGTTCTCCCTACCTCTGATCTGTTCTCCTTCCAAATTAATAGTTATCTACCTAAAGCAGCAGTTCTCAACCTGTGGGTCACGACCCCCTTTTAACAATGAAAATACACTGTGGCATTAGGAAGGTTGAGAACCACTGACCTAAAGGAACAAAAACCATTTTACCACAAAGACATTTGCACCAGAATATTTAGTGCTGCTTTAACTCATAATTTGCAAGTCGTGGAAGCAACCCAAATGTGAATCCATGAATGGACTAACAATTGTGGTATATGTACAACACCAAATATTATTCAGCCATAAAAAAGATGGGGACTTAATATTTTTTATATTCACCTGGATGGAGTTGAAACACAATCTTCTTTTTCTTTTGCTATTTTTTTTTAATTTTTTGTTGGGGATTCATTGAGGGTACAAGAAACCAGGTTACACTGATTGCATTTGTTAAGTAAAAACCCTCTTACAATCTCTTCTTGACCCCAAAGAAACATAATCTTTTTAGTAAAGTACCTCAAAAATGGAAAAACAAATATCCAATGTACTCAACTAATATGACATCAACATATAAACAATTGCACACTCATACGAACAATAAAATATAAAGATAGTCTAGCAAGGAGGTAGGGTGAGGAGGGGGAAAGAGAGGAGGGCGATTGATCGGTGGAGAGAGGGCAGTTGGCGGATCTCACTTAATGTGCACTTTGTGAGCGTTTCATCACACCCCCTGGGTGAGGGGCTCTTTTACAACTTGAACTTTACCTTGGAAGTAAGAACATTGTAACTTAACAATTTGTGCTGTAACCTAAAAATTTGTACCTTCATATTAATCTTAAAAAACTACTTTTATTACTACCATTATTATTATTGTTATTACTATTACTCATGCTATGTGCCAGATACTCTTTTAAATACCATCCTGCTGCAACATTAAGCAAATTCCAAAATCATATTCATATTGCATTACACTCATAGGACAAACTTGTCAGTAGTTGCAACAGTTCTGTTAGATTAGGCACAGATTTTTCTCCAGAACATTACCATTCATCATCATTGTTGTAGACTTAGAGCTTCTTAGATGAGACAAATTTCACTTGACATGACTTTTCAATTACTTATTGTTAGTCTTACCAATTCAAACCAACCTATTTAGAATTTGGGAACTTCACAAAATTAACCTCTCCATACAGATAAATCATCTCAGGATTCTGTGATTGTGCCAACATTATTTTCACCTTCATCCCTTCTCTGGTCCTCCACTAAACACATCCTATCTATTCTTTAAGTCCTAGCTGGAATTGCATCACCATATATCAACACTCTTTCTTGAAAGATCTTGTTTCCTTCTGAACTGATAAGGCATGTCCACCTATCATAGCCCCATCAAGGGTTTTCTGTGAAGGCCTATCCTTCTCAACTAGTTCATGAGATAGTTATCTTCCTTTATTATATTCAATTCATGCACTGAACTCTGGGAGATACAGAGGGATGCATTTCATAGACTAGGAAGGAAAGTGGGAAAGTAGGACTTGCAAGTGAAGTTTGAAAAAAAGAAAAGAAGAAAAAGGAAAGGAAAAGAAGGGAAGGGAAGGGAAGGGAAGAGAAAGGTAAGGGAGGGGAGGGAAGGGAAGAGAAGGGAGGGGGAAGGGAGGAAGGGAAGGGAAAGGTAGGGAAGGGAAGGGAAAGCAATACCCCAGGATTCCATGTTATAGACAAATCACATGATGTGAGCTATCATCAAGCAAAACAGCATATGTCATGGAGAGCTAAGATGCAGGAAGAATCTAGTTGTGTTAGAGGTTCTCTTTTAATTATGCCTGCTATTATGAGCCACTATCTTAGACATAAGTTTTCAAATAGAGAAGTCTGTTCCTAGGAATTTTAAGATAATTCTTAAATTATAACACGTAACTCTCTAAGGAAGTCAGGATCCATAAGAAGACCTCTTAAAGTTGCAACAAAGAAGCAACTATGGAGTGGGTTCTCTCTTGTGGCAGTGCCTAAGGGGGTGGAAGTGTGGAGGTGACGAGACCATTACTAATACCTAGAATTCTGTAAAGTGAGGTCCTCTCCCATTAACAGTCCCATTAACTAATCACTAACTCCCATTAACTAATCACTGATTAGTCCCAATTACATTCTTGTGCATCACTGGTGATCACCACATGGATTATTATCACATATGACCCGAAAGTTAAATGAATGAATGGAGGTTTATAAATTATGGAAATAGCACTGACTCAGAAGTGGTACGTCTGGGAAACCACAATCCTACACTGATAGCCTGGATAGAAAAAGGCCTTAATGATACTTAGTATTATTGCTAGAGAATAAATTATAAACAATTTTGCATTACCGTGTTATGGGAGGAAAAGCCAGGTTAGGTAGTAGGCTAAATCTCACAAAACCATAATCAGAAAAGTTTCAGTCCTCCGGCACCTGCCCTCGGTTACACCACATAGCAGGCGACCCTGCAGCCCACAATTCTTTGTGAGATGATTGTGCTTTGGAGCATATATTATGCTATGAAAACATATCAGAGGATCCTTTCCTGAAGGTGACATAACTGGCTTGTGTTCTCCCCTTTGCTTTTCACAGTATCTTTCTGTTATTATTATTAAGCACTTGCTATAACTAAAAGCAGTCTTAACTCAACATTGGCTTCACTCTTGCTTACTTCACAACCTTAGAATTTCCAAAGATACTGGGACATTATGAACCGTATGAAAGATTGTATAACCGCCTTTATTTTCTAATTGCTAAGAATGCAATTCTTATTTAGACCTGGGGCTTCCCTTTGGAGGTTTCCTTTTTTTAACCATTTTTTTTTACTCCCTAGGGTTCAAGAAAAATAAAGACATATCATCCCAATACTTTGGAAAACAGAGGAACAAATCTTGCTCCTCTAATAAGTACTTGGTGATAAGTTAAATAATAAATCAATATATAATGGATAAAATAGAGATACGCAAAACTATTTCAATAAACAGAAATGCTTGCAGGTCAAATTTTATTGAAGGAGTAGCTGAATACACTAAGAAATCTAGGAGAGAGGACATGGGCTAGAAGTATTGGTCCCCATGAAAGCTTAGCAGAGGACAGCTAGAGAAGCCAACAGTATTTATGTTCTTCTAGCTAGGATCTAAGGGAGAATACACAAGACCCACTCAAAAGACCTTTCCTGGGAGACCAGAGTGTTTTTCAAGTTACTATGGCTTAAATTACTTTATGAGATTCTATGTTATTGGCATAGTTACAATAAGATGATCCAACCTCTAATTCAGGCCTTCTTACAAAGAGATGCTGGTCGTGTCCACATGGGTTCTGACTTTCTGTGAACTTGCTATGTTTTAGCACTTACTACTATGTTCCTTCTTTGGAGTCTAAAGTCTCCATCAGCTTCTTATGATATTAAATATTATCTCCAAAAGATAAAACTATTCCCATGTGATGATGAGATCAGGTTTCTGATCCTGCCAAGGTGAAACCCACACTGATCACGCTTTAATAGACATTCTTTTGCATCATTACCTTCCTCTGAAATACCACCACTCTCTTCAAAGGTTTTAACTCTTACCTAGTCCTCTCCCAGGTTACAGAAAATATAGAAAATTTTATATAAGAACCACTCGTCTTTGCACCCTCAATGAATCCCCAACAATAACAATTAATAAATAAATAAATAAGAACCACTCATCTCCTCTGTTCCAAACTCACCAACCCAATATACCTGTATTTTTATCCAAGTTTATCCTTCCTTCTCTGTGACTTTACAAATATACATATATATATACATATATATACATACACATATATAGCCACAAACATACAAACACACACATATCATATATGTGTACATATATGTCTATGTACGTTTGCATGTGCTTATCAACTGTCCACTTACTCCTGTAAGAGTAAATGTTTCCACTGTAATTTGAATTCCATTCTTTCTCTGCCAACCGGGTACTTCGTATTGCCAAATTTTTACTCAATAACTTTATAAAAAATGGTTAGTGTGTTCCAGATACTATTCAGCAGCACAAATTTCCTCTTATCCTCATTACAACTTTTTAAGGTCAACATTCCTGTCTCAATTTTGCAGATTAAGGAACATGCTGATGGTATGTGGCAAGGCTGAGATTTGAAACCAGGACATTTTGATTGTAAAACACCTGTTGTTTCTTTTTGTAATGCTTGTTCCATCCATAAGAACCTGGGCTCTAAGAAAGCTGGGACCTGGTCTCTATTATGGATAACTTCACTCTCAAATTCTAGAACAGTGATTGGTGCATAGTATTTATTCTATTAATAGCAATTGGATAAAATCATCAATTAAAAGTGAATTCTCCTTCTACTCTCAAGGAAATAGAGGCTGTGGATATATATATTTTTCACCCTTTGCTGTCTATAATGAGAGGTTCCCACCTTCCCTGTTATCTTGTAAATGGCTGAAATTATTTTTCTTTTTTATTGGAATTAAGTTTATGAAAATATGGCTTACCATTTTTCATGTATTGGTTTCCTCTTGATTTATTCCCTCTTATTTCTCAATCTGAAAGATTCTCGCTAGGTCTGGCATATCCTGTGCCGAGGGCTGAAGGGGAATAATTTGGTGCAGTTTTCAGCGTCTATATGACCTTGTTGTTTCAAACACCCTCGGGCCAAATCTAATTTATCTTTTGCCTTATGGGCACATATTACCCACTTTTCAGTATTCAGTAGGTTAGTGTAGCTCAAAGCAAAGTTCTTTAGCTAACAGAATGTCTATGTTCAACTAGCTCCTCACCAGATTTTCTTCTAAGCAAAGAGGTTGTATTTCAGAGGCTAGAAATAGCTGGTAGGCATCCTTTCTCCCTAAGCCTCCTCTTACTAGCAAGAGCCATTGAATTATTTTTTCCACAAGATTTTTTCCATCTCTTCCTTACCCTTTTCCTGACCCCAGATCTCATAACACTAATCAATAGATTGTTAGATATGCTTCTGGAGAAATCGCTAAGCTGCTACAAGTGTGCAGAAGCGCCTTTCCTGTTATCACGCTCTTTCTCTGGGGCCAGATTTGCGGATGTTAGCACATCAGTTTAAACATTTGTCTGTTGCAGTTTTCTCGATGGAATTCAATCCCACCAACCTTCTCTGGTATGTCTTTTTGTGTTATATCTAGTAGTCAGTGTAAAGTTTAAGAAAGGTGGTGTTGGGTGTTGTTTAAATACAGATTCCCGGGGCCATCTCTCAGAGCGTCGGATTGGAGGTCTGACATGGCACGTGCAAGGGTGCATTTTTCAAAGCTTCCCAAGTGAATTTGGTGTGTTTCTTGTCTTAGCAATACCACACTACTGAGGTAAGTGTTCTTCATAGATGAGCAAAAAAAAAAAAAAAAAAAAATGGGTCTATTATTTCTATCTTATTTAGAAAGCATATTATGGCAGGGATAGAGATTTTACTGTATTTTCCCTTCATCTCCAATACTTTGCTTGTGAAATAATAGTTAAAACATCTCATCCAAGCTTGCCATGGATGTGCTGAGACCTAGGCTTCTGTATAAATAAGAGAAAGACTGGAAGGTAAAGAGTTAAGTCAGTTTTCACTTAAACATGGACGAGGTAGAGGAAGAGAAGGCAGTGTCTGCCCCTGGAGATTTGAAAGGACTTAAATGTTAGCACTAACATATTGAACCTAATTCTCAACTTCAGAGGTAGTCAGGGCAATCACCCGAGAGATCAATGCTTGCTCTCCCGTGGGGACAGACGCATGCCTGCCCTTCCTATTCCGTACCGCAAACCTCATTTCTGACCAAACGCCCAGGACAGAGAAGAGTTGTTGTTGTTTTGTTCTTCTTTTTCTGTGAAAAATTCATTTAGGACATAACATCATAATTCTCCACTCCCACTCATTTTTCTTCTTTTTGTGAAAATCAATAACCTATAAGGCTGGATTTTTATGAAAGCTGCAGCAGTTAAGAGAAAATAAAGGAATGAATCTTTCGGCTCATCATATTCACACGCTCACCAGCTCACTGCCGTTGTGCTGGCCAGAAGGGGCTCGGGGACACCTAGGTATGGATGCATGTGCCTGGGCAGTGTGCATGCCTGGATGGGCAGGAAAGACATCCACTAAAGAGAGAAACAGACAGAGACAGTCATGGACTCAGATGCCTAAGTTCTGGTTGCAACACTTGTTCCACGAGGAGGTGTTGACCACGAACCATATGTTGATGAAGTGGCTGTTAACCTAATAAATGAATTAATAAAGGAATGCAGAAATTCATTCTCAAATAAAGTATTCTAGCTAGAAATATATCAGGTATCCCTAACTTGCATGTTAATAGTATATAGAGAAATTCTACCTCTCTGATAATAGGGTATTAACAGAGGTGTGTAGGGTGTATTAAACTGGGAAATAATAATGACAAGAACCCCATTTGGAAACTAGGATCATACTGCAGGCATGTGATGAAGGCGGGTGCTAAGATAAAAATAGAAATAATGAGAGGGGGACAGAAAGAGGTAGCATGTCAGAAAAGTAAATGAGAGGGCCCAGAAAAACATGGGTCTGTAAGATGAAAGACAAAAGAAGAATTTTGTAGGAAGACATTTTCCTACAATTCAAGATGTTACTATCTCTTCTTGGGCAAAATTTCCATATGGTTAATTGCTACCCTCCCTGGATTTTTGCTATAATTTGTACATGTTTTGTGCAGAGTTGTATTATGGGCTTAATTGCTATTTATTTCCTTTATCATTCTTTATACTGAATAGTTAGTGTTTCGGGGGAAGGTATCTGCTCTAAAATAAACTGTATACTGATTCCAGGAATTTGGGATAATTGCCAAAATAGGACAAGAATTGCCTAGTGTCTGTTAAGTGTTTCAAAAATAAAGACAGGTTGATTAATGGGTATAGATTTACAGTTTCAAAGAAGAAATAAGACCTAGTGTTTAATAGATCAGTAGGCTGATTAATAATCTATTGATATTTCAAAATAGCTTAGCTAAAAGACGATAAGTTGAATGTTTCTAGCAGAAAGACAAACATTTAAGATGATGGATATCCTAGTTACAACAACTTAATCTTTACAAATCCACAGATGTACTGAATTATCACTTTTACCTCCAAAATATGTTTATTATGTGCCAATGAAAAATAAAATTCTAAAAATTAAAGAAATGGCAAGCTGAAAGAAAAGTTCCAAAAGTAAGTTGTGATTTAGAACTAAGCCTGATGATATAATGGAAGTACCACCTGCAGAGCCAGGATGAACACAAAATAGAATATCTGTATCAACTGATGATGGTAATGATATATCTTGAGCATTCCTGGTGTGCCTTTAACATTCTAAATACTTAAATGTCTTAATTCTTAACTAACATGAAAAGGAATATCTTCAAAATTAGCAAGCCCAAGTAACAACTTCTATTTTACCTCTTACTGTCTATCTCTTCTCTTTCTCCAAGTTCATTAAAGTTACAATAAAGACAGTTTAAAATATGTATTCTTACAGGAAGCACAAATTGTATAGAAGACTGAAGGAAAGGGAAGACAGAACTTCCCTGGAAGAAGAAAAAGAACTGGATATAGAAAAAGACTGGATTTTTTCTATTATTAGAAGAGGTTAAAGAAATTGATATCTGCGTAGGTACGTGAAGTTTATACTCCAAGGCTATCTAACTCTGGAAACTTCTGTTCTTTGTCCTTTCCCATCACATGATGTTATCACTATGGAACCACAAGGGATTTTGTCATATGCTAAGGAATGGACCAGAGGTACTTTCGTGTGATTCTGTTGAAGTTAAACCTGAAGTAGCTTATTAGAGGGGAGGGCTTGGGTTGCCTTATTGGATATTTCTCATTTATTTTTTAAATGTATATATATTTTTTTATTTTTTTATTTTTTTCAGTTTTTGGCCGGGGCTGGGTTTGAACCCACCACCTCCGGCATATGGGACAGGTGGCCTACTCCTTTGAACCACAGGCACTGCCCCATTTTTTAAAATGTATATTAATTGAATATTTATCATATACATTTTAGATACAGTTAAACATACCCTGAGGATATTCCAGTATAATTAATGAGTTAACAGTATAAAGTCAAAGGTAATCTCCAGGGTGGCTAGTCCCATGACAAAGGACTCTGGGAATATGTTAGGAACTCAGGAAAAAATACTTACATCAGAAGGAAAGGTCAGTGAGACTTTTACAGGATATAATTCCTGAGCTAATTACAAAATTTGCTAAGAGAGTCTAGTATAGCCCAGGATCCAGGAACAGAGATATGAGGCAGATTGGTAGATCTGGAAAAGTACACATAGTTTTCCCTCATCCAGATTGGGAAGGTCCTCCTTCCTCATTGTGGGGAAGATCATAACAACGAGAGCAGAACACCAATGAGCAGCAAGTTGTCCATCTGACCAAATCATTAGGGTAATTTGTAAGAAGGACAATTTAGTTTCAACTGGTATACTGAGGTCATAAAAGTACATAATTTTATAAGGTAATTGACTAAATTAATTCTTTCCTATTTAATAACACATCATATTTTTAGCAAATAACCACACTGCTGTGCAACTTTTGTGCTAATCTCAAAGCCTTCAAATGTACCACAGTGAGTTTTTTTTTCCAGTCCTTTGTGTCATAGGATTACTGAAATTATTTGTAAGAGTCCTTTACTTGTGTGTCCCTGTAGAATCAGGGTGATTATCTCATTGAATATTTTCCTAAATGTTTATCGTTGGAATTGGGATAGCATTTTCTATGAATGATCATGGTCCTTTGGGTGAAAAAATGACATTGGTATGGCCCAGATAAGAAACAAAGGCTGGACAACTGCTGAGGAGACACCTGTGCCTTGGTGTCTCCTTCACTTTACACTTGGGACTAAATGTGGAACCCCTATTTCCTATGCCTAGGTCAGTTTCTTGTGAATTTCCTAGGCCCGAATTCCATGGATGGACTGTGTCCATTCATTGATACACTCATTCACCTTGCCCCCGGTGGAAGGGACTGTATTCATTTGTTTCCTGGCCAAGGAACCCATACACCTATATATACCCTGAGGCTAGAGGCCTAGAGGAGGAGCCGGGGAAAGACCGGGAGAGGAAAGGAGAGAGCATCTCTCTCCCCACTTGAAATCTCTCCCTCTACCGGGAGCTTTGGTGTTTTCTGTATTCTTTTCTGTAAATCAATTCTGTCTTACCACGGAGGGGTGGGGGGGGGGAAATAATGTAATGAAGAACAATAAAATACATATATTTAAAAAATAAAAAAATAAAAATAAAATAAAATAAAAAAAGAAAGAATTCTGTGAAAGGAGAGATAGAATGATATTCCAAAATTTTAGTTACTGCTCACCAATTTCAAAACTGACCTAAATCCTGATCTTTCCCTTCATGGCTCATCCTATGGCTGAGTGGGTCATGCCAGTGACTGTCCCAGGAAAGCTAAAAATTGTCCAGTTGCAGGGCGTCTCCTGGCTCCTCTCTTTTTCGCATCCTGTTAGAATATGAGCGATTTGTGTCCTGCCCCCAGTATCATGTTTTTGCGCTCTGTTTTTCTTACATTTTTAGCATGTTACACCTGTGCCCAGCCCTGAGGAGCCTCTGGGGAAGCCAGAATGCACCTGGATTTGTACTCCAGCAAATCTGGTAATGGGTTCAGAGAGCCATTGCCAGTCTAGGCCAGGTGGGGCTGCCTGAGTGCAGCTTGCAGTCTGCACTCACTGGCTAGCGCTTGAAAGTTCAGACTTGAGTTTATAGGTGACCAAGGGCTGGTGGCATATTGAATAAAAGTACAGTGCAGATTATTCTGGGAAGTCTTCACATGTGAGTTAAGAGCTGGCGTTGGCTTGGGGTTCTTGGCAGGGTTCTCTCTGCATCCTCCTTCTTAGACCACTGCCCTTTGTCTCTGCAGGCCCCCCACCCTGAGCGGCAGCCCTGTCATCTCCGACATCTCCTTGATCCGGCTTTCCCCGCACCCTGCTGGCCCTGGGGAGTCCCCCTTCAATGCCCCGCACCCGTACGTGAACCCCCACATGGAGCACTATCTCCGCTCTGTGCACAGCAGCCCCACGCTCTCCATGATCTCTGCGGCCAGGGGCCTCAGCCCCGCCGAGGGTGAGTATGGCCAGGGATTGGGAGGGGGAGCTGGGGCAGGGCCCACTGCGTGCCCGGGGTCTGTCAGTAGGCCAGCCTCACTCACTGTCATGCTATGACGACCCAGTCTCCATCCCCTCGGACAGCTGCTTCCCCTTCCCACTACCTCTAAAGAACAGGTTTTTGAGTAAATGAATGGAAAACCAAGGCGGGGGGGGGGGGAGGCCTTGGGCTTTGTACCCATTAAAGAGCCCTTCAAAAACACATGCAGCCTTAACAAAAGATGGAGCCTTTACCTCTTTTATGTTTACATGGAGGGATGGGGAACATATTCTCCTGAGTAAAGCATCTCAAGAATGGAGGAAAAAGTATCCAGTACTTTTACTGGAAGAAGTATCAGTACTTCTATGAAACCAACTTATATTTACTCACACTTTCTTATGAAAAATAGAACACAACTATAGCCCAGGATGAAGGAGAGAAATGGAGTGGGAAGGGAGGGGAGGAGGCAGGTTTGATAGAGGGTAAAAGGCAGGACCACAGCTAGGGAGCATATTGCAAGGGTACAAGTCAAAACTGTCAAGTGTACAACATAAATGTCTTAACACAATAATCAAGTAAGTGAGGCGAAAGCTATGTTGATTGGTTTTATGTAAGCATATCAGATTGTATAAAAAATGAACACATTGTACCCCCACACACGCATAAATATATTCATGATCTATGTGCATATGACTTAATAAAACAAAAAGAGTTCTCACCACCAAAAAAAAAAAAAAATATATGATTTATCATCATCATGGTAAGGGTCTGTCCAGGCAGGGCCTATGTAGGCGAGAGCCACTGTTGCAATAAACCAGAGTCTGTAGAACCGGTGCTGAATAAAGGTGATGTCATGGGAGGGTGTCTCATGGGAGAGAGGCAGAGCCGGCTGGCTACTGCCTGCATCTCTGCTGTATCTGCCCCTTGCTGGTCAACACAGGTGGCTACCAGGTGTCAGCCCATGTCCCCAGGCTCAAGGAATGAGCCTGTGGCTTTGTGTCTCTGCGTTTAGCTGCTTGAGAGAGAGAATTAAGTGGCCTGGCCCAAACATCAGATGGCTACCCTCAGCATGGTTAATTTGACCGGGAAAGGGGCAGGGTCACTTGGTACAAAGTAAGTCTTTCAGATCTAAAGTTTTGCGCTTCAAGCTGCCATCCAATTCTCTCTCTCTCTCTCTCCCTCCCTCCCTCCCTCCCTCTCTCTTTCTCTCTCACACATACAGAGGGCATAGAGGACATTTGGAAGCCAGCCCCAGCCCCACCCATGCTATCTCCCTGGGAGATGCACCCCCACCCGCAGCATAGCATGGGCACCTGTTACCTTCCCATCCTTGAAAGCAACCAACCTGCATCTTCTCAAAATATGCCTGAGACTACCTCTCAGACTAGAGGACATTTGCAGCATGCACTTGTGAGCCCTTTGAGTCCCTTGTCACTACTTCATTCTCCCCTTTGATGGAGTTTCAAAATGAAAAGGAGGGTCTAAATGTGTCCTCGATGTGCAGAAAGGCCCCCCCGAAACATTGGCTGGTCTTCTCAACAGGGAGGTTTACACTTTGGTCCTCACCAAAAAGAAACCAGACAAGGTGAATGGTTGCAGCCGCAGAAAATGAAAACGGCTAGCCAGAATGTGGTGCCATTCTGAAATGGCCTCTTGGTATTGGAACTCAGCGCTGAATACTGCCTGCCTCCCTTGAGTGGCTCTTACCAAACTGGGATGCCTTGAAAGCTGTACTGTCCCCACGCTGAGTGGGTATCTTGTGGGCAGTGGGCTTGGGCTTGTCCTCATCACTCCTGATGGCGCAGCCACTGAAAGGCTGGCTGGGAACATGAGCACAAAAGTCTGGTTCCAAATGTTGCCCTGGCATTAGCACTCACATGTGATATAGTGGGCTGACTGCTGCCCCCCAGAGATATATCTAAACTCTAATCCCGTAACCTCTGGGTATCCCCTCATTTGGGAAAAGAGTCTTTGCAGATGTTATTAAGTTAAGGATCCTGAGCTGAGGAGATCATCCCAGGTTATCTGCAGGGACTGTAAATCCAATGATAGGTGCCCTTGTAAGAGACCCACAGGGAAGACAGACGCATTCATGCCCATGCAGGGCAGGTGCGGAGGAGAAGGCAATGTGAAGACAGAAGCAGAGACGGGAGTGACGTGGCCCCTAGGCAGGGACGTTGGCAACCACCAGGAACCGGAAGGGACGAGGAACCATAGAGGGGTGGGGAAACTGCAGCTTTCTGATTTCAAAATTGTTCTTTTATAAGCAGCAAAGGAGGCAAGAAAATCTTCATTGTTCCCTGGTGCACCCCTTTTAATAAGAGGAGTTGTTATGTGCAGTTTGGACTCAGTCAAAAGGCTGCCCTTAAAGACCAGGAAGGCCATGTGTTTCCTTAAGGCCCTGGGTTCCCCCCTCCTGTAAGCTGTTCCAGTATCCCAGGAAATTAACATAAGTGGTGACAGTTCCTGGGATGGGAGCTCTCAGGACCTGGTCCCGCATGGGCCCTGAGAGATGTCCATAGGAGGAACAGAGGAATAGGTGCTTTCCTGGGGCTGTTCAGGAAACAAAGGACATTGCAGCCTCCACCCACCGCAGTGTGGCCTATGCAGAGCTGGGTGGTAAGAGGGGGCAGCCCCTGGCAGAGAGGTCATCAGCTGGCGGAGCAGCGCTTCATGCCTGCGCTCAAGATAAGCACTGATGTGACTACAGCACCCCCTTGTTCTGCTCACAGCCCCAGGAGAAAGCAGGGACGGGCTCAACACCAGAGGCGACCTGGCTAATTTGCATGGCCCTGACTCCCACGGATAGACTAGATACCTTGAGACCTTGCCAGCACTGGACCAAGCTGCCAAGTGACCAGAGCAGATCAGGTGCGAGAGAGCTGTGTCAGGGCTCAGCTCCTATAGCTCAGCAACTAGGGCACCAGCCACATACACTGGAGCTGGCGGGTTCAAATCCAGCCCAGGCCTGCCAAATAACAATGACAGGGCAGCGCCTGTGGCTCAAAGGAGCGGGGCGCCAGCTCCATATGCTGGAGGTGGTGGGTTCAAACCCAAAAACTGCAAATAAATAAATAAAAAGAACAATGACAACTACAACCAAAAAATAACTGGGTGTTGTGGCGGGCGCCTGTAGTCCCAGCTACTTGGGAGGCTGAGATAAGAGAATAGCTTGATCCCAAGAGTTTGAGGTTGCTGTGAGCTGTGACGCCACAGCACTCTACCCAGGGTGACATAGTGAGACTCCGTCTCCAAAAAAAGGAGAGAGAGAGCTCTGTCCGGAGGCCCTTCTCTGTGTCTGCCCCAGAGCTTGCCTGTGTAAAGCCTGGGAAGTTTGTCACTGATCCCAGCAGCATCCCACAGACTGTGCTCTGGGATCTCCAGGGAAAGCTTCAGGGGGAGGTGGGCGGGCACTTTAGGCAGGGACAGGGCCTGCAGAGGCTGTGGGTGGTCAGCCAGTCTGGAGGCCAGGACTGTCTGGAGGAATAGCAGATGGTGAGGAGGAAGGGGAGAATGGCACCTGCACTGACTGTTTCTCCTCGGAAACGGAGCACGCGAGAGCTCTTCTGTACAGGGACTGCACTAGTAGCTAAGAGGCCGTGCAGTACAGTGGTTAGGAACTTGAGCTCTAGATTCAGGGTCTGCACACTTGGTAAAAAACAGGACTCTTCACAAGTGTGTTTGGTTTCCAACTCCCCTTTGTTCCTGACACCACACTGCCAAGGGCCAGGCCCTCTTGTTTACTCTGAATTTGACCCCCTGCCTCTTCCCAGGCTGGGCTGTCTATAGGGTCCTGAGGTTTCAGCCTCAGGGACAAGGTATGGGTGGGCCCTGGTGGGTGAAGAACTTTACCTGGCCAGGTCTGGAGCCTTCGGCAGGGGCCTTGCCCTGAACGCTCAGGCTGAGTCAGGCCTGGCCCCACCATGCCTCCATGTACCTCTCGTCTTTGCTTTGAAGCCTCTGCTAGACTGTGGATCCTACTGGCCTGGGGCCTGGGCTGTTGCACAGCCTTGGGGACAGGAGGTGGAGGTTTATGAATTTCAGGAGATGGAAGAATGCGGAGGCTGGTATCTAATCTCCTCCAATAAGCGGCAGCTCCCCCAGCCCACGCTGGTCCAGCCAGAGGAGGTGTGGGAGAGCAGGGGGTCACCCAGGAGGGACCCCATAGGCCAAGAGTGTGTTTCTGTTTTCTTTGGTGGGAGAAGGCGAGCCCAGTGCCAAATTTTGACAGCTTGTCTCTCTCTCCCTCTGCTCACAGTGGCCCAAGAGCACCTTAAGGACAGGGGACTGTTCGGCCTCCCTGGCCCAGGCACCAACCCTTCAGACTATTACCACCAGATGACCCTCATGGCGGGCCACCCCGCACCTTACGGGGACCTGCTGATGCAGAGCGGGGGTGCTGCCAGCACACCCCATCTCCATGACTACCTCAACCCAGTGGATGGTGAGTCAGGCCAGGGGAGGCCACAGAGGGTGGTCTGGGAGCACCGAGCATATGGGCTGGCAGGTGCCCCCCGAGGCTGAGGAAGGCACTTTGTGTTCCCTTTGGGGTGAGGGGCCTGCTGTGACTGCTGTCACAGAGAGACTGAGTCTGTGGACAACACCTGCCAAGTCACCACAGGTGAGGAGTACTTTGGGCCTTGCTAACACCATGGCAGATAAAATACTCCTTTCTGTCTGTGTGGAACTTACAGTGCACTAGGAGAAACAGACACTCCACGGCACTAGGAAATTAGATACTAAACGGCTAGTTGTGAATGGACCAGGGGAACAAAGATGGGATGGGGGAGGGGCAAGTGCACTTTGGCTTGAGGAAATCAGATGAAGCCTCACTGGGAACATGATGTTTGGGAAGATGATATCGGAGCAGTTGAAAACGGGGAGCCTGGCAGAAGTGGGGAAGAGGATAGAGCACGTGCAAAGGACCTGAGGCAGCATTGTGCCTGCCAAGCTCAAAAAACAGCCAGGAGGCCAGCAGTGGGTGGTGGGGCAAGGGAGGGGGAAGAGTGGGGGTGAGGCCCAAGTTTTAGGGTTATGCTGGCCAGTTAGTCACTAGAGTGAGCTGGAGCTGGGCAGAGGAGAAAAGACATCTGACTGATCCTTGACGGAATCTTCTTCTGTGCTGATCTGAGAACTGATTTGGGGGCAAGGTGGAAGTAGGAGAGGTGAGGGGAAATGGTCATGTTTCGGATGGACCTTAAAGGCTGAGCCACAGGGTTTGTTCCCAGGTTGAATGTGGAGTCAGAGAAAGAGAAGGGGTCAAGGTCAGCCTGCGTGATTGGAGGACAGGGTGAGATGAGGAGGCTGCAGGTGGGGCCCTTTGGTGAGGAAAGAGGTCAGGTGTCCTGGATGGATGAAATTTTTGGTGCCCTGTCTCCCACCAAATGCTTTCACAGGGATGCCTGTGGTCCCTGACAGCCAGCCGCTGGGGTCAGCACAGAGCCCCCGACAGGGAGCAGAGGAGGGGTGGAATAGCTCAGCAGCCCCCCACTTTAAGATGAGCAAACTGGGCTCTCCACAACAAGTGACTTGCCGTAGGCCTTGCCCTGGGGATCCTCACCCTACCCGGTTGGTTATCAACATCGTCTGCTCTTCTCTGGAGTGGAGGGTGTCATCTTCAGTAGCACAGTGAGCTCCAGGCCCCACCGTGCCAGGGGAAGGAAGCAAGGCAGTGTGGGCAGACTTGGCTCAGGGCCTGCTGGCACCTTGTCCTTACTGTTATAGCTGAGTCCAGAGGTGGTGACCATTTAGACCAGAAGGGGCAGGGCAGCAATCCTGAGCCCTGAGTCCATTTAGAGTACACACACTGAATGAGGGCACATGCGCGAACCTGGCCTGGTACCTGGCATACAGTAGGTGCTCAATTAATGCTGGTTCTGGCACCTTTGCACCAGTATCCTTTCCCTCTTTAAGTCCACCCCCTCTCACAGGATTATGTTGCTCCATGGTCAGCACTGCTGTCTACCATTGCTTAAGTCTGCAGGGCACCCAGGACACCTTTCCCTTGCCATTGCCCCGTCCATCCCTCCCCCCAGGCCTGTCAGCTATGGCCTGTCACCCTTTCTGGGACAGCCATTTATTTGCCATGTGCTCAGCACTGCCTTCTGGCTGCCTGGCATTCTGCAGCCCTATCTTTCATCCCTTCTACCAGACTTTAGAACACAGTTGGGCCATCTTCCTCTCAGCCTCGTCTCTCCTCACTTGCACACCGCAGTCCTGCCACACACTGCCCCATCTGCAGGCCCCAAACGCCTGGACAGGCCTTCTCCTAAGACCCCGCCTGAATCCAGCCCCAGATCTCTGGGGCCACCAGCCAGCAAGCGCCACTGCACCAGCAGGACCCAACTGGAACTGGCTGACACTTCTCCTTATGTATAACCAGATGGCTCTGCCAGCGGGTATGGGAGCAGGTCTGGCAAGGAGCAGGCCCTCTGTGTTCATCGGGTGAGTGAGTAAGTGAGTGGCACTTACAAAGCAACTTGGAATGGAAAGATGCTAACTAGCCAGGGAAGAAAGTGCTCGGGGGAGAGCAGCTGGTAGCTTGCAGGGAGCCTACAAGGAGGCTGGGAACTGCTCTGCTCTCCAGGCAGCTTAGCGTCTGACAGCATCTGGGGCTGAGCAGCTCTGAGGATCAGGGAGGCCGGGCAGGAGGTGAGCTCACCGGTGGGCGGGAGCACTCCCACCTCACGTCACTGCCTCTGCTTAACTCATCACGCCCACACCATCCTTTCTCTGCTTCCGCCCTGGGAACGTGCCTGGCTCAGGATCCAGATTCTAGACTCAGTCCAGGCAGGGATATCAGTTTCTCCAGCCCAGACATGGGTTGGGGTGGGGAGTTTTCTTAACCATGGATTTCAGGGAGAGGCAACTTCTTTCCCTCTGTTGCCAATCAGAGTAGTCCAGGATTATCTCCTATACTTGTTACTACTTAATATTTTTTTTCCAAACCAGTTTAAACTAGAACCAGAACTTTTGCTCTAGGCACTCAGACTCAGCTCCTGAGCCTACGCGGACATCTTACGTCAATCTCTGAGAGACACTAAACACAGCACTAGGGCTCTCAGTTTAGGCCCGAGTCCAGCCGAGCCCAGACCTGCCTCTGCAGTGTCCCCTGGCCCCCTCCTCTCCCACGGACCACAGGAGCCTGAGAAAGCCTTGCAAGTGGCTGTGTTTTCAGCAGGTCCAAGCGGTATTGGTCTGCAGAGGGTTCCTCCCGGGAAGCTTCAGACCACCCAGTAGGGAATGTGAGTGGATCTTTCCATCAGGTCTTTTTTTGCTCAACAGTTTCATGGAAAAAATGGTGTAAGGCATCACATAGTGCTGAGGGCAATGTGGTTAGCAACGTGGTTCAGGAGAGCTATGGAAGTGTCTGGGTTCTTTGGAGGACTTGTATATTCATACTAAGGAGCTGCCTATAAACATGACTTTGAACATGTAAGCTCTATGAGAGTGCATGGAGCCTCAGGAGCTGGGGAGAACAGGCCTCCTGTGTCTCTCTCTGCCCCTCACTCTTATGCTTACACACACTCATTTGTTTAACAAGTATTTATTGAACACCTACTGTGTGCTGGGGACACAGCAGGAGCAGCACACAGCCTTGCCCTCGTGATGATTTTGTGCCAGTGTGGCTGTGGCTGTTCTGTGCCCTGGAGGGATGAAGAATGCCCACTTTGAGCTGCCACCCCCCTTATCTCACCTTCCCTCATGTTGTGAAAGGAGGGAGCATTGTCAGGGATAGAACTTTCCAGAGGCCCTGAATGTCCAGCCAAGCCCACCGAGATGGGGTCCTGCAGGCAATGAGGCAAGCAGGGCAAAGGTGTAGGAATGTCATAGGAGTCCTTGTCTCACAGGGCCTTGCCCCAGCCCACTCATTTTTAAGCCATCAGCACAATTTTTACTTTAGCTGAGTGCCACCTGTACAATTGTGTATTAATAAATATACTTTTAATAGACTTACCTTTGGGGGTTAAAAATGGATTTTAAAATAGAACTTTGTGTTTGTTTTTTTTTTTCCTGAAATGGGAAACCTGATCCTATCTAAGGAGCATCACCCTGTCTCAGTTGAGCCTGAAATGATCTCGTTTGGACCATGTACACACCCTCCCTTTGGGTGGGTGAAAGGTAGACCAGCCTTCAGTGGGCACTTGTGGGGTTGGAATGCCATGCTCTGCTATCCCCCAGGAGTGGACCGGGGCAGTGAGTGAGGGGACAAAGCATTGTCCTGCTCTGGTGAAAGCACCCCCTCGCTGGGCTCCCTGTGGTCGGTGAAGAACTGTTTCCTCTTGTTCTTAAACGGGGCCTGATTTACAGCAGGAAGAGGAGGAGTGATGCCACGTGGGAAGGTGATAGAGAACCAGTCAGGAAATCCAAGGTCATCATTCTGCCAAGCAACTCTCTAGAGAGCTGGGAATTCACCAGTTGTCACCCGGGCCCTAAAATGGAATTTTCTTGTGTTAGGCTGTTGAATATTGGTGATTTACCCACAGAACAGCAGCTGCCACATTCCCCCTCCCCTGCTCCCACCACATTGAGAAGATTGAAATGTTTCCGATTGAAATGTTATCTGTTTACAGCTCATATTTCCTCTGAGCTGTATATTTTATTGTCATATTGACACTAATTTGACTCGGATGTCACCTCCTTTCTGACACCCGTTCTTTATGCTGCCAGTGGATTGAGGGGGGTTTTCAGAAACCAGTTATATTGATCACACCACAGAGAGGCAGAAAGAGCTGTCGGAGGGGCTGCCAGAGGCCCAGGTCAGATAAGGAACCCATGCCTTATCAGGAGGGGCAACTGAGGCAGAGACCAGGCTGCAGAGGGACACTGGCTGAATGGTTCTGAATGGTGACGGTGGGTCATCTGGTAACCTGCACAAGCCGTTCCCCATACCAGCACTATGAAACCACGTCACAGGTGCACAGCTGCAGCCCAGGCCCCTCAGTTTCCCTGCCTTCAATCCATATGGACTCAGCTCTTGCTACTACACTGTAAGTGGGGTTAAAAGGGTTGGGAACAGCCACATGGGGTGGGAGCATTAAAGTTCTCAAGCTGGATGTCCTTAGGGCATCTCAGCAAGTCCAGATAATACTGGGTGAGGGGGTTGGGCTGTGCAGGGAACACAACTTAGCTGGTATAAATTCCCAGCACCCGAGCGCCCCACCAGGCTGTGTCCTGATCCCCCCCCGCACCCCCACGCAGTGCATCCCAACCCTGTGCCAAGGACAGCAGCTGACACAGTGAAGGTACCTGAGAGCTGGTGCCAGGACGGAGCTCCCTCCTGCCGCCCCTCAGCCCACACTCCTGGGTCCTCAGGCCCTGGGGGGATTCCCCAGCCCCAATGCCACAGAGGTTCGCCTGCTCCTGCAGAAGACATGCTGGTCACCAGCCTACAGCAGCCCTGAGGTGGGGGCTCTTTGCCCACCTTATATGTGAGATGACTGGTGACTTGTAGGAAGGCACCCAGGTCAGAGTGCCTGGGCAGGGTCAGAACCCATGTCTGCCTGGGGCCAGGGCCTGTTCTCCCATCTCCTGCACTTCCCACTGCCCCAGGGAAAGCAGCAGCCCTCACTCCTGAGCCCTCTGGGGTTCTCTAGGGTCATCCCACTCAGGTGGCACCGTCTGAGGGCAGGGCCAGGGTCCCGCTTGCCCGTGTTCCCCATCATGCCCAGCCAGTGCCTGGCATACGTGACACTACCCAAGGATCTGGTGAATGAACGAACAAGCCCATGAATGAGCCAAAGAAAGAACTAGTGGGCGAAGCAGGGTCCAGAGGCAGGAGGTGACAGGAGTGGGTAGTGTTGGCATCTGCCCGGGTGAGGGCAGACAGGTGGCCGGTCACCCAGTGGCTGACTAGCCCTAAAACAGCCACATCCATGGATGAATGTGCTGCTGTGTTCCTGCTCATAAATCATAGGAGAAACCCCGGGAAATGAGTGCCAGGCTTTTCTTTCTATTTAGTAATTTATCAAGGGAAGAGGCACATTAATAAACATATTTCCCTTGAGAGGTGGGGATAACAGAGATGAATATCACTGTCAGATTTGGCCTGTTTCCTCTTGTTAGGGGCATGTGAGAGGGTGGGAATCCAAATATTAGCAGCAAACATTTTCTTTTTCTGAAAATGTGTTACAAAGATCTGTGTATTTCTTACCTTATATGATGCTAGATCTTTTTCCCGCTCATATCTCCCTATTTGCCACTCAGCTTGTAAGTAATGAGTCTTCTAGACGATTCGCTTTCGCATCTTACCATGTGCTTCCTTTGAAGGGAGGATTGAGAAGAATGAGCTCAGGAAATAAGAACCCAGAGGCTGACAAACGAATGTTTAGTGACAGCTGCCCTGTCATCTTTTCTAGACGCGCTGTCCTTAGCTCCATTATTAACCGCAGGCTCAGCTCCCATCCGGGCGGCCCTCCTCCCCCTGAAGAGGCTGTTAATTGGCAGTTTCATTTTGGAATGGCTGCTGGGTTTAGGGGATTATCCCTGGCACTCCGTGAGCATTGCTGCCCCATTATGGAGATGGGGAGACAGAGGCTCAGGGAGGCTAAGTAACATGTTCCCAGGAAGCCACGACATGACAGGCTGGTGCGGCCAGCAGCACAGGCTGTCTGTGAGACTGTGCATCCTGTGTGTGTGTGCACTTGAGCTTGAGCGTGCCTGCATGTGTGTCTGTCCACTGGGGGCCTCCTCCCCCATGAGACATGTCTCCTCCCCCAACCCTGGACACAGGTCTTATGGCAGGTGGGCTTGACCTCCCTGTGCCCCCCTTTCCATCTTGGTCTCTGCTTCCCCTGGCTATGCGGCCTTGGGGAAATTACTCAAGACCCCCTACACTTTCCTTCTGGAAGATGAGGACACCAGCAGTCCCTTCCTTACCAGCTGGTTGTAAAGAGTAACTTATTAACACAGTAAAGTGCTTAGACTAGAGCCCAGCACATGGCGGTGTAGCACCAGTGAGTGTGCTAACTGCAGGTGACTGTGTGCACGTGTGTGTGTGCATGTGGGCCGTGCACATGCCAAGTGACAGGTTCCCAGAGCCTTGGGCGACTTCAGAACTGAGGGCCTTGGTGTGTGAGAGCATCTGCATGGTCGGGCTGCTGCATCCTGTGCTCCCTGCTCCCTGTCATGGTGCCCTGCCCAGCAGGCTCTGGAGAGTCTGGGGCAACTGTCCAGGCAAATGCCTGAGTAGGGTGGTGACATAACATAATCCATGACCTTGGAGCACTTACTTCCATTCACTGTCCTCCCGTGGATTCTCCACAGCAGTGAGAATGAGTGGAGAAGGCAGGATAGCAGCTGCCCTTGGGGCAGGTCTGGAAGGGGCTTGTGGGCACTGGCCATGCCTCATTTCCTGACCTGAGCTGGCTTCCCAGGTAGGATAACTTGGTGAGAGGCCCCCGAGCCCTAACGTCTGATGTGTGCACCCTATAGTCCTGCCTTACGCATTGCTGGCCCTCAGCCCTGATCCCTGCAGCAAATAGACCCTGTGCTCAGTGCTCACATTCACTCACCTCAACACCGACGCCTCCCATGTACTTCTCCAGTCCTCACCACACCCTGTGCTGATCAGTCCCATTCTACAGATAAGTAAGCAGAGGCCGAGAGAGGTTACATACCTTGCCCAATAGCCCACAGCTGGAAATTTGGCAGAGCTGCAAATTGCCATTAGACAATCCTTGCATGTTCTTCGTGTCCCCCCCACCCCCAGTACTGGTGATGCTCACGTGCCTGTTTTGGCTGCCCCACAGTGTCACGTTTCTCCAGCCCAAGAGTGACACCCCGCCTGAGCCGCAAGCGGGCGCTGTCCATCTCCCCTCTCTCGGATGCCAGCCTCGACCTGCAGCGCATGATCCGGACCTCTCCCAACTCGCTGGTGGCCTACATCAACAACTCTCGCAGCAGCTCGGCGGCCAGTGGCTCCTATGGGCACCTGTCGGCAGGCGCCCTCAGGTGAGCCTCGCCTGCAAACCGAGGGCTGATAGCTGGGTGCAAGGGGCTGGCTTTTCAGTCGGCACTTTCAGCTTGAGGAGAAAGACGGTACTCATTATTTTGTGAATTTGCATACTTGCAACTTTTTCATGAGTTGAAAACCAATAATGCGAAAACATCTGGGTACATCTTCATGGACTGAGTCTGTCGTAAATGCTTCATCTGTGAAACTGAAGGTGTTTGAGGACAAAGTGGCTTTCCTGGTATTTTATGAGGTGTGAAAGAGCAGATAGGTGTTACCTAACATTGAGGGCCACACGAGGTGTGACATTGATGTGGCCTGAACTCTAAACAAGTCTCTCTCTGTGGTGGCGGCATAGCACACACATGCCTCATTAGGTAACACCAGTCACCTAACTTCCCTGTCTATAGCCCTGGACTACCTGAGGACTGAGACCTCAGCCAGCTTGACTGAAGCTCTCATCCTTTCCTGGCTTTTCTGAGAGAGGCCAGGAGTTGATAGGATTATCAGCATAGTTCAGCCCAAGGACTCAGAGATAGCAGTGGTAACAACTACCCTGCTCACCTTTCTTTTTTTTCTTTTTTCTTTTTTTTTTTTGAGACAAAGTCACAAAGTGAGTCTTGCCCTAGATGAAGTGCCATGGAGTCAGCTCACAGCAACCTCCAACTCTTGGGCTCAAGCAATTCTCTTGCCTCAGCTGTAGCTGGGACTACAGGCACCCGCCACCATGCCTGGCTATTTTTTGTTGCAGTTGTCATTGTTGTTTAGCAGTCCCAGGCTGGGTTCAAACCCACCAGACTCGGTGTATGTAGCTGGCGCCCTGCCCAGCCTGGTCGACTTTTCACTGCATTGCAAATTGCTCCAGCATTTAAAACAGCAAGTATTTATTATCTCAGCCCATTCCTGAGTGTCAGGAATTTGAGACTCAGTTGAGTTCTCTTCAGCACCCCACAATCAAGCAGTCAGCCAGAGCTGCAGCCTTCTGAGGGCTTGGCTGGGCCTGGATGGCTCACTACCGGGGCTGTCTCAGGAGCCTCTCCAGAGGGCTAATTGAGTGGCCTTACAACATGGCAACCAGCTCTCCACCCAAGAGCAAATGATGTAAGAGCTGTATTGTCTTCTATGGCTTAGCCTAAGAGGTCACCAGTAGTTCTTTTGTATCCTGCTGTGGAAGGGTGACTCAAATGCAAAAGCCTTGAAGTGAAGTTAGAAGGGAAGGAATAATGGGAGCTGGAAGACTCAGCATGCTTCCTGGATGAGAGGGCCTTATAGTAGGCCTGAGAGGACACATGGGGTTCAGGAACAGTGACATCTAGGCGTCAGAGCAGTGCAGGTTCCAGGCTGTGGGGCTGAGGTGGGATCTGACCCCTACCAAGTCCAACCTGCCAGAGGTGAATGCTAAGTCCTGGGGCAAGATTAGGGAGCTAAACGCAGAAAGTGAGGCCTGTATGGCAAGCAGTAGGGAGGGAACTGCCGCATCTTGAGTAAAGGAAAGCCCTGGTGATGGAGAGGTTAACTACATGCTCATCCTGATCCCCCAAACAGGGTACTCTCTGCCAGAAAGTATTGGCCTAACAGAGCCCCTGCCCTCCCTACCTCCTTGTCTGCTCTCCTTGCAGCCCAGCCTTCACCTTCCCCCACCCCATCAACCCCGTGGCCTACCAGCAGATCCTGAGCCAACAGAGGGGCCTGGGCTCAGCTTTTGGGCACACACCACCCCTGCTCCAGCCCTCGCCCACCTTCCTCGCCCAGCAGCCCATGGCCCTCGCCTCCATCAGCGCCGCACCCTCCCAGCTCAGCAGTAGTAGCAATTGTCTGGGTGATGCCAACCAGGTAGGTGGGTGTGTGGGGTGTGGAGGGTGGCCACTGGGTACTTGTCCAGACCCCACCAAGACTATTCATTGCTGGCTCATACTGGGAATTTGTGAAGGGACTCTGGCCTTGTGCCTGACTGCTGGGATGCCTTCAGGACAGGAGCCACATGATGGAAAGGGCCTTGGGCCGGGTCAGGAGACCTGGGCTTGGTTTAGGGAAAGCTCTCAGCCTCTCAGTTCTGCTGCCCCTGTCCAATAAACAGGTAAGTAAACAGAGAAGCTCTCGCATTCATAGGGCATTGCACTGTGCAGGTGCCGTATGCACAGCATGGGAGATGGTTGGGTGAATGAGTAATGCTGACATTGTACAGTTTACCTTCAGAGCCATGAACTCACAGTAGGCTTTCATAGACCACTTTATTTGGCCTTCCAATGGGCCTTGGACTTGCCCATGCACCTGGCATATGTGTGTATATTAAGTGCCATTAATATTTGGCAAATGAATGAATTCCTGTTTGGCAGATGAGGACATGGAAAAGCATAGGCTTTGGAATCAGTCAGACCATGACTTGGATTTTTGACTTGCCTGAAAGCAGCAAATCTCTTCACCTCTCTGCTGAGCTCACTCATCCTCAAAGTGGGGGGCCTGCTGCCTAGGCAAGGTTGTTGTGTATATAGAGAGCTCATGTGGGCACAGAGCCCCCATCCCCCCTGCATCCTGGGTAGCACTCACATTGACAGCTAAAGGTGAAGTGACCACCCCAGGCCACCTGCTGGTGAGAGGCAGAGTCCTGATGTGGCCCTGTCCTGGGAAGGAAAACAAGATGCCACATGGTGTAGAAATGTCCCCTGTTCCAGAATGTCCTCCCTCTCCACCCCAGGGCTCCTAGAAGCTTCCCATTACTCTCCCCAGATAATCACTGTGGGCCCTGGAAACCCCACCTGGCACTGCAGCTCGAGCCCCTTCTTAGGAGCCAGGCCCCGTGTCCTGCTTCCCGGGCTGGCCAGGCCCCGTGCTTAGATGCAGAGCAGAGCCTGGGAAGGGCTGGGAAGTGCAGCGTCATCAGGCAGGATGTCTGGTGTTTTCCAAAGAGAGGGTCTCTTCCCATTTCCCTGAAATCTTGGGAGGTGGAGGTGAACAGGATCATGCTGGCAGGCTGAGGTCTGAGCACCGTCCTGGGCAGGCGCCTGGCTAGAGGACTAAGGTGGGAGACTCAGTTTCTGATACTTCAAGACTGGTGTGGTCCAGACAATCCATGTAAGGAAGCCCCAGAGGTAAAACCCAAAAAGAATTTGGGGTGTTCTTGCCCTGCCCTTGTGTGACAGACTGTCCTCTGCACCTTCCCTCAGAATAAGCAGAGCAGCGAGTCGGCTGTGAGCAGCACTGTCAACCCTATCACCATTCACAAACGCAGCAAGGTCAAGACTGAGGCCGAGGGCCTGCGACCAGCCTCCCCATTGGCCCTGACTCAGGTAACCTGCTGCTGTCCTCACTGCCCCCTGGTAGGAACCGGGTCAGGTCTCCTCTGGGTTGGTCATCTTGGCCGTGTCCCTGGTGATGGCTGGCTGGCTGCCTGCATGGGCGAATGAGTGACCCGGGGTGGGCGGGTGGACACCCTGAGTGTGACCATCTCCTTTGCTCCAAGCACCTGCATGTGCTACATGCTCATCACACGTGTGCTAAATGAGTGAGTGAACAAATAAACGGACAAATCAGGAAGCTTCTACCCAGCCTTCCCGCTTCTCTCAGCTGCATCCATCTCTTTCTCTGTGCACCTGCCCCTAGAGTGGCACCACCTTCTGCCAAGCTGAGTTGTTCCCCCCGTCTGGATGGCATGGGACTCTCCAGGCTGCTGTCCCTCCACCCCCCACTTCCCCTTCACTGCCCCCTCAGCCTTCCGCATACTCTGGGGAGTGGGACTTGGCTCCAGCACCCATGCTATGTGTATACCTATCTCCCCCCACCTTGCTATAAGCCTTGGAAAGGTGACACTGTGGGGCAGTGCCTGGCTGGGTTCAGTGTCACCAGGGCCTGGGATGCAGTTGGTGCGAAGCAGTATTTCCTAATGACTCAATGCCTGTTTGAGAAACTGAGGGTGGGTGAAGGGAAGGGAGGACAGGACAGTTCCTGGTGGGGGGAGCAAGGAGCAGAGCAGCCCACAATCTGGGCAGGTCCCTCTGGAAACCTGCCACTTCTTCTAGCACTTCAAGATAGCATGTCTCATGATGAGCTTGGCATGCCTGATGACCTTTGAGGTAACCCCTATCCCAGCTCCCCAAACCCTCTCACGGTGGCCCAGTCTCTGTGTGTGATTATAGAATACCCCACTTGGACACCAAAGATGTCTGGGGTCTCCCAGCCCCGTCTCTCCTGCATCTATCTGCTGGGCCATCCTTTATCAAAACTGTAAACCATCAGGCATGCTCTGAGCACTTAATTTTCATGAAATATTGGGTCCTGTTATTGTCAGGCAAACAGAGGGGTTGGTGACAAATTCTTCTCCCCTCACTGACACCAAAGCTAGTCTCAGCATGATGCATGGTTTCCACCAGGCCAACCATCATCGGGGGTCATTGAAATTGATGAAGGCAGCACATATCCAGGAAAGATAAACACTCCGGAACAGCAGGGATAGGGCTAGGAGGCAAGTGCCAAGCACCTAGGAGCCCCGTGGACACTCGCCAGTGGGACCCTGTGCCTGCCGTCCAACCCAGGTAGCCACAGAGGCCTCCTGCTGCCCAGCCCAGCTCCACAAGCATGCATGTCAGCAAAGGAAAACTGTTTATGTGAGAAGACCGTCTCCCTGTCACTCAGTGTCTGATTCACTGGCCAAGGACTTCCTGACTCATTTGCAAGGTGGATGGGCTCGGTGTTGCCAGAAAGTGCAGGATAATGAATCCCCTCTCTGCTGAAGCCCTCAGAATCACCCACTAGGGCAATGCCCAGCTCTGCCCATCCCCATAGCTTCCCTCCACTTAGCATGTCAGCCTGTCTCTGGAGGGAACAGGGCCTGCAGCGTATGGAAATAGTAAATTGCTTCTAGTTTTTCTTAAAGTTCAGAGAGTGCAGTAGGGAGGCCTTCTCACTCCCCTTACAGTCTCACGTGGTAGCCCCCATATAGTCCCCTTGCTGAAGATCTAGAAGGGTCCTAGCCCAGCCTGCAGAGTTATTGTAGGACACATCATTGGTCTCCTTTTGAGAGCTAGCGGATTAGCTGGAAGGTCCTCTGAGAAACAAGAGGACCCCTCTTAGAAGAGCTCGTTGTAGCTCCAGTGGAAAGTGGGTCAGGGGCATGTGTCTGTGGCTGATGGCAAAGGGTCCTAAAGCTAAATTTCTGCTGCCCCTGGAAATGGCTCAGTGTGAGGGTGACTATGATGAAGCCAGCGTGGCCTCTGCTGCCCTCGGTCTCTGGAGCCATGGGGCGTTAGGGCTCTAGATTGTGGGAAGAGGTTATTCACCCTCTTTAACTTGTGTTTCCCTAGAAGCTAATTTGAAAGGCAGAACATTTTCCTGCTGGCTTTGGACATAGTGTGAAATGTAAAGCAAGTCACTGTAACGTCTGCCTCTTTGCTTGGCTTTGCTCCTGACCTGCCTAGGAAACCAGTAGGACACTGGAGTCCCTGACAGCCTTTAATAGAGGTCCTCCCTGGACCCTCTGACCTGTCCTCGTGTCCTCTATTTAGAGACTGCCCCTGGCCAGCTCTGGTTAACATCATTCTGTTGCTGATTTCACAGTAAAAGACTTTGTCCTCACTGAAAGGTCTTTCGGGCACCTGTGATTGTGTGAAAAAATATCTCAGAGGCTTTTCCTTTACCTTCCTGAAATAGCCATGTGGGCCCTACTGTGGTCAGGAGGCTCAAGTCCAGATCTAGGCTGCCATGAACTCACTGTGTGTTACAGGGGGGGAGGTTAGCCTCTCTCAGGGCCTCAGGTCCTCTTTGTAATATGAGACCAAAGACACTGATATTTGGGGGCTGATGCAGGGAAAACTGGTTCCTCAAGGGGAAACCAAACCAAATAAGCAAAGTCCTCCACCCACCTTTTTTTGTTCTGCTTGCATGTCAGTAGATGCAGGATGTGATGGAATTCCTTGGGGATGACAAGCCAGCATTGGAGAGGAGGGACGGGCCCCAGGGCACTGTGTAGCAGGAAGAGGTGTGGATGGGAGCTGACCTGAGGGAAGGAGCTAAAAAGCTCATGAGTGTGTGTGTGTGTGCACACGCGCATATGTGTTACATGTATGCATTCATGTGTTGATGTGTATATGTGCACACACATACGTCCATACTCATACCAGCCCATGGTCCTTGCCACAGACTGCACAGGGCTAATAGCAACCCCTCCACAGGGCCATGTGTCAGCACGTGGCTCATAGGGTATGCAATTCTCCCCCAGGAGCAGCTGGCCGACCTCAAGGAAGACCTGGACAGGGATGACTGTAAGCAAGAGGCTGAAGTGGTCATCTACGAGACCAACTGCCACTGGGAAGACTGTACCAAGGAGTATGACACCCAGGAGCAGCTGGTGCACGTAAGCCTCCGAAGACCCCCAGCCTGCCCACTGAGACCAGAGCCCAGGCCACATAGAACCTTGAGCCTTCCAGGGCCTCTACTAGAGAGAAGAGATTGGAGGAAGAGCTGCGGAAGATGGCCTGGGCCACATCCCCTACAAATGGGAAGCATGATTATTTACGTGTGCCCTACCTATTTCTAAAAGAGGGCTTTTAAATACATATGTAGTACAAGAAAGAGATTAAAAGAAAAATAAATAAATGAGAAAACTGGAGGGAAAAGGTACAATAAAGTAAACCATGAGTAGCGTTAGTATTAAAAACTAAGTGCTCTGAGATAATAATTTATATGCAGTTTTTTTTTTGAGCTTCCTAGCAGCCAGTGCAAAGAGAGAATTAAGATTATAAAAGCCAGCCAGCATCTACAAGATAACAAACCTGACTCTGTACTTCCTCCTTTCATTGAGGAAGGAGTTGATAATTTCCTCTTGCAGACCATTCACAGATACCCAGTATATATGGGTGCAGGTGGTATCAACACCCAGATCAGGGAGGGGTCTACTTAAAAATGCCAGGGTACTGAAAGCCCAGTTGATTAGAGAAGACCATGAGAGACCTGAATGGGTAGGAGTATTCCTCTTCAGGGCATTCCTCTTTGCCCCCACTCTAAACTCTCACACACCAACATCCATTCGGGTGGCTGTAAAGGGGTAGTGTATGTAGTGGGAGGTGCCTGGCTATAAACCTGCTGCACTATAACTGGCTGAGTGGCTCTGAATAAGTGACTCAAGCTCTGTAAGCCTCAGTTTTTCTCCAACAAAGGGGGTGATGTCTACCCTAGAAGGGGTCAAGATTGACTATTCTACCTTATTCAATCATATTCACAGTCACTCAGCAGACTGCAGGCATTCTGTACCTGGGACCTCCTCTTCCCTGTTCCCCACACCAGCCCCTCGTGGGTCCCTCTTCTCCTTCCAGAAAAGAACTTAAATTTGAGAATAAGCACCCCCACCATCCCACTGCCACACTGAATGACTTCAAGATGAACCCCTAAATCAGCAGCTAGTTTGCTGGAGGAGCAGACACACAGACGTGCACATGCTGGCCTCCTGTTCACATTCGGACACCATCCCAAAGGAATTCGCTTCTCCCCAGTTCTGAACTTACCATTAAGAAAATACTGACTCCCTCTGCTTCCTCCATTCATGCAACTTGCTCCGAAATACTATACGTTTCTTTTGTAGTTGAGTTTTTCTTGCCCAAATTCTCACCCAAAAGATTCCTCAGCACACCTGTGCTGGTGACATACAACTTGTGAACAGGGTCTCATCTACTCCCTTCTGGAATTCAAATGTAAATTTTCAGTGTGTACCACCTCTTTGGGGTCAACAAGCCCTAGATGGAGATGGAGCAGTTGGAGCTGTGAGGCGTAGGACAGACCAGTTAGATGAAAGGAGAGAGGACAGCATCTCGAGCCAGGGGAGGGCCCAAGCCAGAGCATGGGGAGAAGACACTAGAACAAAGATGTGTTTTGTGCAAATGGGTTAGGTCCAAAGAGCAGGCAGAGGGTTCTGGACAGAGGACTGTAGCTACGGGCCTCTTCTACCTGTGCCCAGGACTGCCCTGTGGCCATAAGCGGTCACTTTACCTGACCTGGAAAGATCAGTCTATGGGAGTGATGAATGGGAGAGGGGGGCTGGTTCCCTTTGCCTGGCTCTGTCTCTCTGCATCCTGGGAAGAAGGATGAAACACTTGCACAGGCGAGCTGGAGCCCCCAGTCAATTATTAACAATTTGTCGCTAAGTAAACCAATAAGAAAACAATGAAAGGCATTGTCAGGAAGCATTTTTATCATCTGAAAGGCTTTAAACATGGAAAGTGAGGCTAATATGATAAGATTTCTCTGGAAGTTCAAAGTGCTGTAGGTTTTACTTTCTCCAACAGTGGCGTCTGTATGCATGGCTGTCAGGCTGGTTGCACAGGGCATGAGGGTGGTTTGCTATCTTCTGGGACAAGGCGCTGCCAATGCCCAAGGCTCATCTCTCCGGGCAGCCTCATAGGTGACACGGGTCCACAGCAGAACTGTTCAGTAGGAAGATACTGCAAAGCCATAAATACCAGCCTTGCGTGTAATTTCGCATTTCCTGTGACAGCATTTTAAAAGGAGCAAAAAGAAACAGGTGGAGTTAATTTTAATAATATATTCTGTTTAACCCAAGAGTTCTGAAAAGTCATTTTGACATGTAATTAATATAAAACAAAGTTATCCTTTTTATTTTTTTCCATTTTGAGTCTTTGAAACTGGTGTTTAGTTTGCACTTTTAGCCACCCCCAGTTCAGCACAGGCTCATTTTTAGTATGCAAGAATCACATGTGGTAAGTGGCCTCTGTGTTGAGTGGTGCAAGTTTAGAGTCATGGGAGAGGCAGTGGGAAAGGAACTGAGAATAGAGGAGAAACAAGGGGCCTCTGAGACTGGAGTGTCCCCGCCTTCACCATCTTCCTAGGGAAGCAAGCCCGGCCTGACCTGAGATAGGTGCAGGGCTGGAGCTTGAGCTAAGGGAGATAGAAGGGTAGGGTGGAACCTTGACAAGCCCTTTGAGAGAAGCCCTGTAGCAGAGGCAGCAGGAAGTCCTGTATATTCTTCACCCTGCTCTGCAAAGAAGTGACTCTTTCCACCCATTCCCATTCTCTGTTAAATAGACAGCTCAAAGATTAAGGACATAAAGGGCCTCGTGTACATGGCAACATCCCGAGCTCAGAGGTAGGAGCCTCTCCAGGAGGGCACACAGTGACTAGCCCAGGGCAGAGGCCCAAAGGGGTGTTCACTTCGCATTCCTGGCCCAGGGCAGTACTGGCTGAGATGGGTCTCCTTGCCTAGGCAACCCCCCAGCTTGCCCAAGAGGATGCTGCAGGGTCAGTTCTGTCCTTGGCTGTCCCACCTTGCTCACCTCTGGGCCCGGCTCAGCCTCACACAGTGCCCAGTGCCCACCATTAGGGTCAGACCTGACTCCACCCACACTTCTGGGCCTTTGTCATCTTACAAATAAATGACAAAAATAGAGATAAGGATGCATTATTTTTCCATTATAATAAAATAAATCATTTAATATTTAAAAATCTCTGAAACGATGGGAGCAAGCTTAGAAGAGGGTTCTTGTGCATCTCCATGTAGACACCTGTGATGCCCTTGACCATCATGGATGGTCGCTTTGATGACTAATTGGAAAATCCAGTGGAGGTAAGTGGCACACAACAGAGCTTCATTTCATGGCAGCTGATGATAATTCATGAGAACGTGGGGCCTGGCACGTAGAGGTGTCTCTGGGTCAGTGTTCTGCATGTAACAGGTGGAGTCAGCTTGGCGGGTGGTCTGCACAAAGGTGGGGATGAGATGGGGTGGGTGTCTGTGCTCATAGTAGGCTGGGGTGCAGACGCGTGAGTGGTCTGTCTGCAATGGGGTGTGTGCGGGGGGCAGGCAGTCTGCTGATGGTAGGCAGGGCTCTGCACCCCCTGGGTGGGCTCCGGGACACAGACAGCAGGCTCACCCCTCTTCTGCTGTTCATCCCGGCAGCACATCAACAACGAGCACATCCACGGGGAGAAGAAGGAGTTCGTGTGCCGCTGGCAGGCCTGCACGCGGGAGCAGAAGCCCTTCAAGGCTCAGTACATGCTGGTGGTGCACATGCGGCGCCACACGGGCGAGAAGCCCCACAAGTGCACGGTGAGCGGCCCTCCTCCCGGCCAGGCCAGGGGACAGGAACACTTGGGTTTCTGGCCTTCTGCCTGTTCAGGACCTGAAGGCTCCTAGGCCAGTGATGTCCCCAACCCTAAATCCCTCTGGGTGTGAGCATCTCGGTAACCACAGTGTGGACGTGCAGGTGTGTCCATGAGTGTGTCTGTGTGACCATGAGCCCCAGGACCCGGCTGAGTCCCCACTGGCTGTGTGACATTGAGCAGACAGGCCACTTGATAGCACCCTACAGAGAGGAAAGCGTCCTAGGTGATTCACAGCTGAACGGTGATGTGCTAAAACTCAGTTTGGTTGAGAGTTTTCTTTTTTATTTTTTTTTAATGAGCTCAAAAATGAGACCTTTTATATGGTCTCCTTTATGGAGTTAACAGGATGTGTGAACATAATTGGTGAGACTTTGATACACAGTACTTGCTGCCCTGAAAAGGGGAGGTGGTTCAGTGGCTGTGGCTCAAACAGCTGAGAACTCCCTTTTGTGAATTCCTGTATTCCATAGAGGCATACATTTTGTTTTCATTTTCATGTCTCTGAAATTAAGCTGTCTTAAAACCACTAGTGTGCAGGATCCAGTGAAAGGTGGCACCTTTGTTGACAAGTGGGCTTTTTAAATTGAGGTAGAATTCACATACCATAAAGTTCATCTTATTTTTAAAATGTACAATTAGGAGGTTTTTAGTGTATTCACAAAGTTATACTACCATCATCACCCCAAAAAGATACCCCATTCCCATTAGCGGTCACCCACAAATCTCTCCTCCCTTCAGCCCTGAACAACTGCTAATCTGCTTCCTGTCTCTATGGACTTGTCTGTTCTGTACATTTCATAAAAATTAAATCTTTCGGTATGTAGCCTTTGGGTTTGGCTTCTTTCAATTAACACGTTTTCAAGGTTCATCTGTGTTGTGGCAGGAATCAGTACTTTATCCCTTTTTATGGCTGAATAATATTTCATTGTATGGCTAGACCACATTTTGGTTTTCCATTCATCGGTTGATGGATGTTGGTGTTGTTTTCACTTTGGGGCTGTTATGAATAATGCTGCTTTGAACATGTATTTCATGTTTTTATGTGGACATATGTTTTCGATTCTCTTGAGTATGTATACTAAGGAGTGGAATTCTTAGGTCATATGGTATTTGAGAACCTGCCAGGCTGTTTTCCAAAAAGGCTGCATGTGCCATTTTACATTTCCACCAGCAGCTTATGAGGGAACTTACTTCTCCACATCCTCTCCAACACTTGCCATCATTTGTCTTTTTATTCTAATTCTAGACATGCTTGTGGGTGTAAAGTGATATTTTGTTGTGGCTTTGTGATTAGCACTTCCCTAGAGACTGATGATGCTAAACATCTTTTCTTTTGCTTATTGGCCATTTGTGTATCTTTTTTGGATAACTGCTACTCAGACTTTATGCCCACTTTTAAATTTGTTTGTCTTCTTGTGGTTAAGTTGTAAGAGTTTTTTATAAATCCAGTTATTAGATCTTGTTAGATATGATTTGCAAATTATTTCTCCCATTCTATGGGTTTTCGATTTCTCAAGAGTTTTCCTTGAAGTACAAAAGATATTAATTTTAATGAAGCCCAATCTTTTAATTGCTTATGCTTTGAGTGTTGTATTTAAGAAACTATTGCCTAATTCAAGGTCACAAAGATTTACCCACATATTTTCTTCTAAGACTATTATAGTTTATAGTTTATAAATGTATACTTTTATTTATATAAATATACCTGTGCCTGTTTAGTCTGTGTGTACGTGTAGTTTCTCTCCCGTGGACATCTTTGATCCATTTTGAGATAAGGATCCAAATTCATTCTTTGTATGTGGTCATGCAGTTGTGCCAGCTCATTTGTTGAAAGACTGTGCTTACTGTATGGAACAGACTTGGCATCCTTGTCAAAAATCTAGTGACCTTAAGTGCGTGACACTGTTTCTGAGCTCTCAGTTCATTCCATTGAGCTCTGTGTCTGTCTTTCTGCCAGTACCACACGCGGTCTTGATTCCTGTGGGTTCGCAGCAAGTTTTTAAATTGGAATATATGATAGACTTTGTCATCCTTTCGCAAGATTGTTTTGGCTCTTCTGAGTCCATAGAAGCAAGTTATTTTCTAAACATTTTGAATGGTAACAAACCAGAGTCCTCTGATAAGAGTCTGTGATAATGTGAGTGGTAAAAACAGATAAAGACATTCGGAGCCAAGTGGGCTCAATTAGACTGGTCAGGAATAAATGGGAGGATGTAAAAAATGAGAAAGTTCCTACTTGGGTGTACTTGCCCTTCTGAGGGCAGTTTATATAGGTGCATGGATGCAACTGCAGAATCTTGGGAATAGCTGCAGAGGTTCCTGCAATGAGCTCTCCTTCCCTCCTCCCTATCTACCTCCTTCTTGCCCTCCTTTTCTCTTTCCCTCCCTGCCTCCCTCTTCCTTCCACCCTTCCGACCTCCTTCTCACCCTCCTTTTCACCTTCTCTCCCTGACTCTCTCCTCTCTCCTTCCTTCTCTCTTGTCCTTCCTTCCCAAAATTGTTTCTTGATTGCCTAGCTGCTAAATATTAGGAAGACAGCTGTGAATAAGACCCAGAAGGTCCCCGCTATATGGAGGACCAGTAGGAAAGCAGATTACAAAATTAAGAACATTATAAATTGTGTTGGGGGCATAAAGGACCAAGGATAGAATGTTGTGATTAGAATATCAGGAATATCTCTTGGAGGAGATAACCTTGAAGATTAAGAGGGAGGGAGCCAGGCCAGGGGCTGAGGTGGGTAGCGTGGGGGAAGGACCCAGCCAGAGGGGGGCCAGTTGTACAGAGGCCTCAGTGGGGAAGAATTTAGTGGGATCAAGGAAGTGACAGCAGACCAGTGTGGCCAGAGCAAGGGTGGGGGTGATCGGCTCACTCAAGGACTCAAAAGACTCTGAATTTTATTTTCAGCACATTTTTTTTTTTTTTTTTTTGAGACATAGCCTCAAGCCGTCACCCTGGATAGAGTGCTGTGGCATCACAGCTCACAGCAACCTCCAATTCCTGGGCTCAAGCGAGTCTCCTGCCTCCACCTCCCAAATAGCTGGGACTACAGGCGCCCACCACAATGCCCCGCCATTTTTTGGTTGCAGCCATCATTGTTGTTTGGCAGGTCCGGGCTGGATTCGAACCCGCCAGCTCAGGTGTACGTGGCTGGCGCCTTAGCCGGTTGAGCCACAGGCGCCAAGCCTTCAGCACATTTTAATACACAGAAAAATTCTTATCAAAAGTGGTACTGGGAAACAGTAAAAAGAATTTAATGATATAGGACGATCCCCCACAATGTGCTAGTGATTTTAAAAAGTGGAATAAATAAATACTTGATGCGTTTAGTTGTAAAAACATGCGGGGATGAAGTGCAGAGTCACCAGAATGAGACTTAATGGGGTATCTGCAGTGGTTGTCCCTGGGCCGCCAGGGGTTTTCGCTTTTCTCTTGTACTTTTCAACCCTTTCCAAGTTTTCTGGAAGAGAAAGTAACTGTTATTGTTAACACACATGCATCTGAGTGCACTGGCGGGTGGGGCAGAGTCAGGACATGGGAGAGGTGAGTAGCTCCGACGTCGATCCCTGGGTTGCCCTGACTGACCGAACCACCTCCTTCTAGTTCGAGGGCTGCTCAAAGGCCTACTCTCGCCTGGAGAACCTGAAGACGCACCTGCGGTCCCACACCGGGGAGAAGCCGTACGTGTGTGAGCATGAGGGCTGCAACAAGGCCTTCTCCAATGCCTCAGACCGCGCCAAGCACCAGAACCGCACCCACTCCAATGAGGTACCCTGCCAGGCGTGCCCTGGGCATAGACACGTGGCCTTCCTGACACCCCACGGCTTCTAGACATTTGTGGGCTATAGCCAGGTGCCTGGCTGCCCCTCCCCACTGAGAGACCTAGAAGGGCCAGTCTCCCTGGTGCCACAACCTCTCCTCCAAAAGGGAAGACGCCCTAGGAGGTCCCATCATGTACTGACTTCTGTGCGTTGGTCTCCTCATCTCTGTAATAAACACAATCGTGCCCTCCTCAGAACCCTTGACAAGGTCCATGGGAGTTGCTATCAGGACAGAAAGGGACCTCTCTGTTTTCCAACCGCTGTGTTGCCAGACATGCCTCTGGCAACAGGGCTGCTGGGTGGGTCCTGCTACCCCGTCCTACAGATGAGGAAGCTAATGCTCAGGGCAATGAAGTGACTTTCCCCAGTGCCAGGTGGCTTGTAAGTTGTGCCACAGTTTTGGAGCCCAGGATTGCTGGTTCCTCTGTGGTTGGGAAAACACCCTGGGACACTGCTTCACACACCCGTAAATTACCATGCCACCCACAAGCAGACATCTGACTCTGGAGCAGCTACCCCGTGGCCCAGGGGGAGTAGAGCAAGGCTGTCTAAGCCTGGCACAAGTTGGTAGGCCCTGCCCCCAAGCGGCTTGGACAGCTGGCAGTGACATTGGGGCCACCTGGGCCTGCTGTGGCCATCAACCCCCACAGATTGAGCACGGGGCAACCTGTTTCCCGGGTAGCCAGAGCCCCCTGTGGTGCTGAGGGAGCCCAGGGAGGGGAGTCAGGCCAGACCCCTGGTGTCCACTGCACCCACCTCTCAGCCCCCAGCCACATAATTACTGTCACGTTTCTATCAGCTGGGACACATTCTGGGCCCAAAGGGACTTTGCTCCATGGTTTATTAGAGGAATTTTTAAAAGTATTTGAAGGCCTCAGATCTCTTCAGACAAGAGCCAGCCTTGAGGAATGTGTGCATGTGTGCAGGTGTCAGGGGTATGTGTATGTGTGTAATGTATGCATGTGAGTGTGTGTGTTTATGAGACCAGAACTGAGGTTCAGAAATCTGGGTCATCCCATTACTGGATGACTCTTGCAGGTTTCTTTGCTTCCCTGAGCCTGCCTTTCCTCTTCAGAGAAAGCAGGGGTTCTACCGCTGTCTCACAGGGGACAGTGAACTCATAGCTTGCTAATGGTATTACAAATCCTACAGCCCAGTTCCCAAGGAGCAGCACTGTGCTCACAGGAGGCACTTGTGCCCCCCTGCAGTCCCTAGCTTCTGTGGCAGGAGCTCCCTTGGCCATGCACTTAACCTTTATGGACTGGGCACAGCCTCCTGCAGGCCTGGGACTGGTGGAGCTCCACTAGTTGCAAATCAGGTAGGCTGTGCCAGGGACATGGGATGGCTTCAGCAGAACAGGTACAGCCAGGCACAATCTGTCCTGTACCCCATCCATAACACAGGCCTGGTTCTCATCCCAGAAACCCTACATCTGCAAGATCCCAGGCTGCACCAAGAGGTACACAGACCCCAGCTCTCTCCGGAAGCACGTGAAGACAGTCCATGGCCCAGATGCCCATGTCACCAAGAAGCAGCGAAACGACGTGCACCTCCGCACGCCGCTGCTCAAGGAGAATGGGGAGAGCGAGGCCAGCACCGAGGCCGGCGGCCGGGCTTCCGAGGACAGTGCCGAGGCCAGCAGCACCATCCAGGCCGTGGAGGACTGCCTGCACATCAAAGCCATCAAGACCGAGAGCTCCGGGGTAAGCAGAGCTGGGCAGCCCAGCGGTGTAAGGCAGTTCCACAGCTGCACCCAGGGCCTAGAACCCTGAAGACAGCTGTGGGCTCTGCCGTGTCCTCCATCTAAGGGCGTGGTAATGTCCCTCTCTTCAACTTGTTTTCCTCCCTTGACCACCTCTGGCCTCACATGGAACCTATCTCATTCAGGTCCCCTTCTGCTGTGAGCCGGCTCCTGCTCACAGGTGTGCAGGGCTGTGAGCCATGGGAGCACCTGTCCCCACGTGGTCGGTCTGCACGAGCGGGGTGGCCCTGCATGTCCGCCTTTCCAGCCAGCACCCATGTCCTGCTGCCGATCCCCACCCCTCTGTCCCTCTGTGGGTCCTTAGCTCCCTGGCCTGCATGCCTTTGGTTCTAACCACCTGTTCTTTGTCTCCACCTCTTTTTCCTGACTCTACCTCCCCTAAGGATAGACGGTACTGAGGTGAGCCGAGGAGCTGGGTGGGGCTGTGGGTGGGCTGGGGTGCTGGTCCGTGATGCTGCCGAGTGGAGACTAACCTGTCAGTCCAGGCCAACGGGCTGGGAAGTGGGTTTGGACAGGCACATGGCAGGGCACTGCAGCGGGACCATTGGAATAGGTAAGAGCCAGCAGCAAGCACAGAGCTGGCAGGTGCAAGAGCAGTGGGGACCAGGCTAGAAGAGGGGCAGAGCAGAGAGGAGGCATAAGTCTGGGCTCCTCTCAGCGGGGGCCTGCCCTACAGGGGGCCTGGAGAGCCAAGCAGAGGAATGTGGATGGTGCCATGGGCAAGATCTAGAAGGTCCCTGCGTCACAAAGCTTGTATTCGTAAAAGGAAGAAGCATGGCAGTTTCCCTAGGAAAGGGCTGGGACTTGGGGATATTTGGCCCAGCAGCGAGCCCAGAGGAGCTCCATCCGGGATAAGCTTCATGTGGGCTCAGGTCCTAGGTGACAGTGGATATAGCCCGAGTGACATTCTGCTCTGTGTCCATGTGCCATGAGCTCCCTGAGGCACTCCACCCAACCCAGAGGGAGGACTGCTTTGGGGTGGCCTTTTGGGCAGGGGCTGCATCACACATCACACGTCCCTCCCTGGGCATCGTTTCCCTTAACAACAACCTTTCTCTGGCCTGTTGAGATCACCCTGCCTGGTGCCTAGCAGGCACCTAGTCAGCAGGCTTTTATTGTTCCTTTTGTCACTAGCCTCACTGTTGTTGGAGACGCTTCCGTACCTTCCCGCATGCCGTTCTGGGTGCCTTCTGCGTGCTGGGCACCAGAGACAGTTCAGGTTCATTTCATAGTTGGGGACACCAGGGTTAAAAGAAGCAAAGTGATGTCACCATCTCATGGAAACAGACAAGTGGTGATTTAAAAGCTCTTTCTAGAGGCAGCTTCCTACTTTCCACCCCTTTGTGTGCAAGAGTGTGGTGTGCATGCAGGCATGGGTGTGAGACTAGGTAAGAGTGTGAACATCCTCTAACTCACTGCCTTCTCACCTTGTCCCCTGCAGCTGTGTCAGTCCAGCCCCGGGGCCCAGTCGTCCTGCAGCAGTGAGCCCTCTCCCCTGGGCAGTGCCCCCAACAATGACAGTGGCGTGGAGATGCCGGGGACGGGGCCCGGGAGCCTGGGAGACTTGACGGCGCTGGATGATACGCCCCCAGGAGCCAATGCCTCAGCCCTCGCTACCCCCTCCACTGGTGGCTTGCAGCTGCGCAAACACATGACCACCATGCACCGGTTTGAGCAGCTCAAGAAGGAGAAGCTCAAGTCACTCAAGGATTCCTGTTCATGGGCCGGGCCAGCTCCACACACCCGGAACACCAAGCTGCCTCCCCTCCCGGGAAGTGGTGAGTGAAGGCCCAGGGCTCACAGGGGGGTGGGCAAGTCTAAGACAGCACCAGCTAGGCCAGTGGTTCTCAACCTGTGGATCGAGACCCACAGGAACTATATTAAAGGGCCGTGGCAGTAGGAAGGTTGAGAACCACTGAGCTAGGCTCACATCCACCAAGTGCCACGTGCTGTCTCGCTGGATGTCCATGATAAGATAGATCTTACTAGCCCATTGTGCAGATAAGAAAACTGAGGCTCAGAGTGGCACCTATGGCTCAAGGAGTAGGGCACCGGCCCCATATACCAGAGGTGGTGGGTTCAAACCCAGCCCCAGCCAAAAAATGCAAAGAAAAAGAAAAAACTGAGGCTCAAAGAGGAAAGTGGCAGAGCTGAGATTTACCCTGTGCCTGTGTGGTTCCAAAGCCCGTGCTTTTCCACCTATACCATGCTGTTTCCCTGTAACCCCCTAAAAATGGGCAGACCCTACTCATATCATCCCCTTCTGCATGCAATCATTTATCAGGCACTTCCTGTTGGTACTATGTCAGAGGCCCTATAAGGACAGCTGTATAAGGCCGGTTCCAAAAATGGTTAGAGGGCTATGCCACCAGATTCACACTCTATTGTAGGATAAGCCAGGTAGCAACAAAGGCAGAGCATACGGTAAAGCCGTGCAGAGAAAAGGGAAAGCGTGGCCAGCTAGGGTAAAGCAAGGAGGACTTTATGGAGGAAGTGGCACTGTGCGTAGCCTCAGGAAGTGTTGGCCAGGCTTTGAGATGGAAGACATCCTCAGCAAATGTGTCTTGATCTGTGGCCGACATTGTGCTATACACCAGGGGCTTAGCCTACAGGCTGCCCATTATGGTGGACATTGTGACATATCAACTGTTCTCCCCTGAAGAAAGGATTTGTTGCCCCAACTGTTGCCAGATGGCCTTGAACTCTTATCCTCCTACAGGGATCTCCAAGGTTGCAGATCCCTGTAACCTGCTACTCCACCCCCGATTGCGCCATCCCTGGGTGGCCCACATCCAGTGACTGGTCAGTGCAAGAGCTTAAGTGCTCAGCCATCTCAGCCCAATCAGGGCAGCACTGAAGAGCCCCTGGGGGTCCTGAGCTTCCTTTGAGATCAGCTGAGGATCATTTCTCTGCCTACTCCTGTGGCCTGTCCTTCCTCCTATCAGTGTGGCTCTCAGGGCACTCCCTGTAAGCAGCCTGCTCATTAAACTCCACCTTAGGAGAATCCAACTGGCAACACCCACCCATAGATGAGGAAGGTACAATATAGGGCCTTTCTGGCTATCCATCCCCTCTAAATAACTGAGACCTCTGGAGAGGCACGTCTTATCCACAGTTGGAAACCAGGCAGCAGCAGAGCTGAAACTGGGACTCAGGCCTCCTGACTTCCACATCCTCACCCTCTATTTATTTACTTAGTGCTCCTTCCTCCCTTTTTTTTCATTCAAAAATCATCTACTTAGTGCCTGCTCTGTGCCAGGCCCTGCCCTAGGGCTCTAGGCTCAGCACACTGCCTTGGCATGGTCAGAGCAAGCGGCGCAGCCTTGTCCCCATTTGCTGACCCCTCTGCTCTTCCTCAGGCTCCATGCTGGAAAACTTTAGCGGCAACGGGGGTGGCGGCCCAGCAGGGCTGCTGCCCAACCCACGACTGTCCGAGTTGTCTGCCAGTGAGGTGACCATGCTGAGCCAGCTACAGGAGCGCCGCGACAGCTCCACCAGCACGGTCAGCTCTGCCTACACCGTGAGCCGCCGCTCCTCTGGCATCTCCCCCTACTTCTCCAGCCGCCGTTCCAGCGAGGCCTCACCCCTGGGCGCCGGCCGCCCGCACAATGCCAGCTCAGCCGACTCCTACGACCCCATCTCCACGGATGCATCACGGCGCTCGAGCGAGGCCAGCCAGTGCGGCGGAGGCCCAGGGCTACTCAACCTCACGCCCGCTCAACAGTACAGCCTGCGGGCCAAGTACGCGGCAGCCACCGGGGGCCCGCCACCCACGCCGCTGCCGGGCCTGGAGCGTATGAGCCTGCGGACCAGGTTGGCACTGCTGGATGTGCCGGAGCGCGCGCTGCCTGCCGCCTGTCCACGCCCACTGGGCCCACGGCGGGGCAGTGATGGGCCAGCCTATGGCCATGGCCATGGCCAAGTGGGGGCTGCGCCCGCCTTCCCCCACGAGGCCCTGGGCAGCGGTGCTCGGCGGGCGAGCGACCCCGTGCGGCGGCCGGACACCCTGGCCCTGCCGCGGGTGCAGCGCTTCCACAGCGCCCACAACGTGAACCCGGGCCTGCTGCCGCCATGTGTAGAGAGGCGAGGCCTCCGCCTGCAGAGCCACTCGAGCGCCGACAGCAGCCTGACCCACAGCGCATATTCGCCCCGGCCGCCCAGCATCAGTGAGAACGTGGTGATGGAGGCCATGGCGGCCGGGACAGACGGCGTCGGACCCGAGGCTGACCTGGAGCTTCAGGAGGATGACCTGGTGCTGCCCGACGACGTGGTACAGTACATCAAGGCGCATGCCAGCGGCTCCCTGGATGAGAGCGCTGGGCAGGTATATGCCACTGAAGGCACTGGCTTCTCTAACAACCCCAAACTGCCTAGCCCGGGGCTGCACAGCCAGCGCAGGATGGTGGCCGCAGATTCTGACCTGGGCCCCTCAGCCCCTGCGCTGGGAGGCTGCCAACTGGGCTATGGGCCCCCCTCTAGCCTGAACAAAGATAACATGCCTGTACAGTGGAACGAGGTGAGCTCTGGCACCATGGATGCCCTGGCTAGCCAGGCAAAGCCACCACCCTTTCCTCAGGGCAACCTTGCCACAGTGCAGCAAAAGCCAGCCTTTGGCCAGTACCCAGGCTACAGTCCACAAGGCCTGCAGGTGAGCCCTGGGGGCCTGGACAGCACCCAGCCACACCTTCAACCCCGGAGCGGTGCCTCCTCCACACCTAGGGTTAATTACATGCAGCAGCTGCGACAGCCAACAACAGGTGGCCAGTGTGCCAACATGACCACCACTCTGAGTCCCCAAACAGGCTATGGGCAAGCCCACTCCCAGCTGAGCCCTAGCACCATCAGTGGTGCCCTGAACCAGTTTCCCCCATCCTACAGCAACATGACTGCCAAACACCTGGGGCACCCTCAGCATGCAGAAGTTGCCCCCGACACCATCACGATGGGCAGTTGTCTTAGGGAACTTGGGGTCTCCAATTCAACCCTGGCTGGGGGCCCACCACCTCATCCAGTCCAGAGCTACCCGCAGCAGAGCCATCACCTGGCAGCCCCCATGAGCCAGGAAGGATACCGCCAGGGCCCCAGCCTTCTGCCTTCCCACCAGCCTGGCTTCATGGAGCCCCAGCCAGGCACAATGGGGGTGTCTGCAGCAAGCTTTGGCCTAGTGCAACCCCGTCCACCCCTTGAGCCTAACCCTGCTGGCCGCCACCATGGGGTGCGTGCTGCACAGCAACAGCTGGCCTATGCCAGGGCCACTGGCCATGCCATGGCTGCTGTGCCAGCCAGCCAGGAAACAGCAGAAGCTGTGCCCAAGGGAGTGATGGGCAACATGGTGTCGCTGCCACCTCAGCCGCCTCCACAGGACATGGGTGGGGCCCAGGACCACAGCATGCTCTACTATTATGGCCAGATCCACATGTACGAACAGGATGAAGGCCTGGAGAACCTTGGAGGCTGCCAGGTCACACGGTCCCAGCCACTGCAACCACAAGCCTGCCCAGACAGCATCCAGCACCAGCCCTTGCCATCCCCGGGTGTCAACCAGGTGTCCAGCACTGTGGACTCCCAGCTCCTGGAGGCCCCCCAGATTGACTTTGATGCTATCATGGATGACGGCGATCACTCGAGTTTGTTCTCGGGTACCCTGAGCCCCAGCCTCCTCCACAGCCTCTCCCAGAACTCCTCCCGCCTCACCACCCCCAGAAATCCCCTGACCCTGCCCTCCATCCCCACAGGCATCAGCAACATGGCTGTGGGCGACATGAGCTCCATGCTCACCAGCCTGGCTGAGGAAAGCAAGTTCCTGAACATGATGACCTAACACCCAAGCCCCAGTGCCAAGTGGACCCAGAGGGGCCATCACTTCCCAGAGCATGGAGGTTTCGCCTTTTTTGTCTTTTTCCCAAAATGTATTAAATAGGCTTGAGGGACTTTTGCGAATGGCTAGTTCAGATGACAGATATCTTAAGAGAAGGTTTATGGGCCTGCTCTCTGGTCTTTTGGGTTATTTTTCAGAACACTTAAAAGGAAAAAGTCTCTATAAGAAAGGAAAAGAAGGAATGAAAAAACCACACACACAGTGCTTTCCAGCCTTCCTTGTTTATGAGAATATGCTATTCTGGCTTCTTTGCTTCTGTTATTGGGCTAATGAGGGCCGAGAGCTTTCATGCAGAAAGAGGGAAGGGGAGCCACATGTGGGTTGGAATCTGAAAGCACAGTGGATATTCTGCTTCCAAAAGATGAGCTGATCGTCCTTCTGCCTGCAAAGGAAAGGAATTCCTGGTCTGTTTGAATTCTTCTATGAAGCTTAATGCTTGTGGTCTCTAATGTCCCTTGCCATGGAGGAACAAAATAGATTCTACCTGGGTGATTTGGGAACACATCCTGATTTCAGGTTTGATAGAGCTGGCATCTCTACCCCATAAAGCCACATTTGGGACCTGCAGCCCGTCCAAGTGTATATGAATAAACAGAATATGTAAGTATCACCAGAAAAAGTAAAGAAATAATTGTACTACTTGGGGCAAACCCAGTAGCTGCCCTGGTCTCTCCAGACCCTGTTCAGTGTTTGCATGTAGAATGTGGCCCTTCCTGAAAAGAACACTTGTCTTCATATACCTCAGGACTACTTTGATATTGGGGGGGGTGAACGGGGCATGAGGAGGTGAGGGTGCACTGGGGCCCAGCCTCAGGCTGCCCTGAGGGTCTCCCAGTAGGAAGAAGTCGCATGTTTACCTGAACCCCTTTTCTCCACTGCACTATCCCCCTACTTCACCATGGAAAACTCCAGGGCTTAAAGGCAGCCTCTGCCCAGGCTCCCTAGGCTGCATCACCCACTCACCAGCAGCCCGGTAGTCTCCACAATGCCACAGTGTTCTGTTCTGGTATCATCTGGATTCCCTTCTCTCTGCCCTCCTGGTCATGTGTCCGAGAATGATGACATCCATGGTGTTCTGAAAGAGGGTGGAAAGGTGAAGGGGTTGGTCCTTGGGACTCTGATGGACTGTCACTAATTTTTCCTGTTTGGTGTGACCAAGCCCCACCTAGAAATGGAATTTGGAACTGGCTTCAGAAGACATCATTCCTGAACATACCATAGGGTGACTTGGTGCATCTTCCACACCACACACATGAGTACACAAACGTGTATCCCTAAACTCCTCGTGTTGAATTCATGGCATTCTTGTCAAACCAATGACACTACTCTGAGCTTGATTCTGACTGTGACCCTGGCTTCTATGAGGACTATCCTAGGACAATCCATGGACAGGGCTGAAATTATCTGGGCCTCCTGCATCTCAGCACATTAATCTCTGCTAAGGTCCAGAGACAAGGCCAACTCCAAACCAGAGCAAAGGGACATTGCCAACAGTCTGTGGCTCTGTGGTGGTGTTCATTCATTTCACTCGCCACTCCCGACCCGTGTATATTCTGTACAGAAGACACCATCCCTGAATATACTATAGGTGAATCATTCAGCCAAATTTATATTTCCAAAACATTTTTAGCTTTTTCTACATGCTATGAATTGAGATGACATGCTCAAATTGTAAATACGTCTTTTTGTACATTAAAAAAGTAATTTTTTCATAATTTATCTTGTCTGTCTGCTTCTCCCTTAACAGTAGTTAATGAGAACCTGGCAGTAAATTTGGTGCATTTGAACAGGAATTAGGCAGTATTTTTTCTTAACGGTGTCAAAATTGACTATCCTGCCTTAGCCAAGAAATGTTTAATGCTGAGGCATTTAATGGCTGTTTGTTCATCATCTCCTTGGGGGTGGGCAGGGTTTGATGTTTTACAGTGGCTCTCTGGCTGTTCCTCCAGTGACTGGTCTGAATATCTACGTTGATTTGCAGGGCGTAGACCCAAACCCTCCACAAACCAGACTCCTCTTTCTGATGGAGCACTTGGGGTGGGGTGGATGTGGAGCTGAGAAGATGAACAGCCCCCCAGGCTCTAGTGCAGGCAAAAGGAGACATCCTGGCCAGGCAGATGGCAACTCCAGGATGGCCGGCACCCAGCTGTGAGCGAAAAGGCCCATGGGGCGCTGCCCTGAGCAGGAGCCCAGACCCTTGGGTGGCCACCTGACAGGACAAGGAGTGCCTGGGTCTAGCAAGCTGTTGACAGCAATCGAGCCATCGTAATAAACATCAAGGGAGCCCATGAGTGAGGTGTGAGGCTCTGCCTGGGTTTGGGACAGATTTTGGAACTGAGGTTGAGCGGCAGGGACGGAAGCCCCAGGACTGAGTTCAAAGTGTTGGAGGCTCCTTCTGAGGGCCAGCACGCCAGGTGTCTACACTTCTAGCCCAGCCTCCCCTTCAGGAGAAAGCCTTAGCACACAAATTGGACAATTTGGAGATCAAAGCCACATGGGGCATCACCTTTGCCTGGAGGGCATTCAGCTCAAAACTAGTTCTGTGGGATGAGACCAAGTGGATAGAACCTCCAAGGAAAACAGCATTTAGCAGATTTCTTTGCTGCAGGCATCCCAGAGCCTTCACTGTGTGGCAGGAGAACCACGATTTTCTGGCCAAAGTTTCTTACTGGAAAGATTGCAGACCCCAGGGCTCAACCCTCCCTCCTCCCCAAGAAGGATTTGCCTGTCTGACGCACACATACAAGAGGAGCTGGCCATGCCTGGTTCTGCCCTTTGCTGTCCTTCCAAAGCTCATCTTCATTCCTTCTCTGCTTCGCCAACTGTTCAGTCTCCAGAACCTGCTCTGCCCTGCTTTGTGGGGAGGGAGAGCCCTAAACGTGGTTCGATGCTGTTTTGGATGGGGTGACCCAGGTATTACGGAGCCCATCATGGCCTGTCAGCAGAGCCACCTCTGTACCAGCTGTGACCACAGTTGTGCTGCATGACAATGTAAAACCTCAGCACCATATAACAGTAAATATTTATTTAGTTCACGAACCTGTGGGTTAGCTGACCCAGGCTGGACTTGCCTGGGCTGGGTCATCTGGAGTCAACTAATCCGGACAGCTTGTCCTTGCTCCACAAAGCTTTCACCTTCCTCCCAGGCTCAGGGCGCTACCAATGGCAAAAATACAGGAGGGCACGCAGACAGACACAGGTCCCCAAAGCAAGTCACAGGGCCACCTCCATCATCATGAAGTGGTGGGAGTAAACTGCAATGGACTTGAGGGGGACAGCGAATGTTTCTCAACAATCACACGGTCTACCACAGTCTGTCCTCGTAGAGACAACTGGTAATGTCCCACAGGAGGGCACTGGAAAATTTGCCCTTGGCAGCAGAGCACCCTTTCAACCTCTGCCTGCCTGTAGGAAGCTGGGAGTCTCGGGTCCTTTTTGTTTTAAAAAGTCTGAAGTTCTCTTTTAGCCCACTGCCAATGCATCTGCCTGTGGCACTTTCTTGAACTTTGTGTGGGCTGTCTGTGTGTTTGAGTCCAGGCCAGCCGTGTGCCAGACGCCACGCCCGCAGTTCCTTTAGTGATGAGCCTCCCCCTGCATTTGCTAACTGGGACCACCACACCAGGCTGCTGTGGGCCGTGCCCTGAAGATTCCTAAGTACCCTATTGTGGCTAAAAGGATATCATGGGTGCTGCCTTACTCTTTTCAAGGACTTTAAGACAAAGGGCATTACAGTCAAGTGCACAACCTTGATTTTATCTCCACTTTGAGACTTGTTTCACTGGCTCTGCCTTGGATTTGGTCTTTACCTCCCAGCCAAATCTTAATTTAAGGATCTTTTACTGGCTGAAAAAGGCTAAAGATGAGAAATAATTTTGTTTTCTAAGTTCTGCTTATTAGCAGGCTACTTCCATTCTGAACTCATCTCTTACTTACAGTGCCTTATCATTTGCAGCTCAAAGAAGCTCATGTTTACATTGTCCTACCTGGAAACCATCCTGCCCAACTCCACTAATTCATAGGTACATTTTCCTCCCTCCCAAATGATTACAGGCAAATGTCACTCTGCCAAATAATACAGGTTACCACTTTTCTTGCCATTTTATCAGCCTCTTCTTTTTTTTTTTTTTGAGACAGAGCCTCAAGCTGTCGCCCTGGGTAGAGTACTATGGAATCACAGCTCACAGCAACCTCCAACTCCTGGGCTCACGCGAGTCTCCTGCCTCCGCCTCCCAAGTAGCTGGGACTACAGGAGCTCGCCATAACTCCCGGCCATTTTTTTTTTTTGGTTGCAGCCGT
>CAUYRH010001888.1:0-11240 GCA_963574655.1 Perodicticus potto
CTGTGGCGGGTGCCTGTGGTCCCAGCTACTTGGGAGGCAGAGGCAGGAGACTCGCTTGAGCACAGGAATTAGAGGTTGCTGTGAGCTGTGATGCCACAGCACTCTATCCAGGGTGACAGCTTGAGGCTCTGTCTCAAAAAATACAAACAAACAAACAAAAAAAAAAATTTAAAAAAAATAAAAAACTGTATTTTTTGAAATAAAAAATTGGCAAGAAGAATGGAATTATTTTACATGTCTTTAATGTCTGGTTTGATAGAAGATAACTGTATTTTTATATCTGCTTCTGCATTTAATCTGCTGTGATACAACATGACATGAGGTTTCTGGAAAATTCCACTGTATACTTATGAAAAAATTCCAGCCAAGAAAGCAGATGATGGCTCGGCGCCTGTAGCTCAGCAACTAGAGCTCAGCCACATACACCGAGGCTGTGGGTTCAAACAATAATGACAACTCCAGCCAAAAACTAGCCAGGCACTGTGTCAGGGGCCTGTAGTCCCAGCTACTTGGGAGGCTGAGGCAAGAGAATCACTTAAGCCCAAGAGTTTGAGGTTGTTGTGAGCTGTGATGCCACAGCACTCTACCAAGGGCAACATAGTGAGACTCTGTCTCAAAAAAAAAGAAAAAAAGCAAATGATATCTTAATATTTCATAAGAGTACTTTTCCTTACTGACTCCCCCAAAGGTGTTAGAGGTCCTGCCACAAATCCCCAGACCACACTCAGAGAACCACTGCTTAGACTATTGTTAAAGTCCTAGCGTGCTCTAAAGGTTGTTGCTTTCATTATGGAATTAGGCTTTGGTGTTTTGTGAAATTTCTGACTTGGAAAATTCTTTAAGGATACTTTTTCTGAATCCAGAGTCTGTTCAGGTGCAAATTATACTCTCTTCTTCCTCTTAAAATGGTATGTGATAATGGTCTCAGCACAGATAAGAATTTCTTCCAAAACCAACAGCCCAAAAGATCATACTCCTTCTAGCCAGAACATTTGATAAAGAAGCCCATCAAAAGGAAAAATACATATTTTATTAAATCCCTAAATGATTTTAAAAATTGCTTTAGAATAGATCATCCCAATTTCACATATTGACTTCAAGTTAGTATGATTTTATTTTATGTGCCTTGACTACATTTATCTTTAAAGTTTTTGTCCAAATACAGTTCTGCAATTTTTGAAATACAAAATGTAAACCATTTGAAATCATTTGACATATTTAAATATTATACATCCACTTCTCTTCCCTTCTTCTTTTATACTTTATCTTTGACCAGATTTCTAAGCTTTCAACCAGTCTACTCAGAGAGCACTGGACTAGGTTCATTGGTTCCTTCCTCTGAACTTGGCTGTGAGCCCCAAAATGTCTCCTCACAACGTTTGCTTCTCCCCTGGGTCTGTATTAACCAGAGGCTTCCCACTGTATGTAGGGCTCCTTGGCAAATCTGTTTGTCGCAATGTCAGAGCAAGGCAGAGTCACCCTGTAAGTTCGAGCCTGTAGGTTCCCTCTCTCTGGAAAAACACCTTCTCAAGGCATGATGCTTTAAACTCAGAGAATCACAGAATCTCAGGGTCAAAAGGGATCTTTTTTTTTTTTTTCAGTTTTGGCCAGGGTTGGGTTTGAACCCGCCACCTCCGGCATATGGGGCTGGCGCCCTACTCCTTTAGCCACCCCTCAAAAGGGATCTTTGAGGTCACCTAGACCCCTCTCACTTCAGGTCCACAGTACCAGCATCACTTGGGAGCTTGTTAGCAATGCCCATCTCAGGAGCCACCCAGACCTGCTGAATCAAACGCTCCTTTTGACCGCATTCTGAGAGATAAGTGAGCCATATGCAAGTGTGGGAACTGCTGCTCCCGAGCACCCTCCGGCAGATGCAGAAATCCTATCGGGGGCGCCCAGTGCCCACCAGGCGCTGGCCAGCTTTCGCCTTCCAGGTTCCATGCACATCCTGTGCTCTCACGCAACAACCGCGCCCACCTTTGATGGCATATTAAAATCACGGGGGGGGGGGGGGGACTTGGCCCCTGAGTGATTAAATCAGACTCTCTGCAGTTGGAGCCTGTCCCCCAAGTTGAAGTCCTGATCCAGCACCATCCATTTGCATCTTAGGCTATCTGCTTTTCTCCTTGCTTTGATTTCCTGTGAAAATGCAAATATGCCCTCAGAAAGGCAACACTGTTATCTCTCTTTTACACTTTCCTTGGAAATAGTTTTTTTTTTTTTTTTTAAGCGCCATAAATAATTTATTGCCAACTCTCTAATATCATACACTGGTAGCCTTGACAATTCACACAGTATTCTCCCATGGAAAAGTCAGAGGTTAGGGAATGAGACCAGAGTGTGAGATGTGAAGGTTGCAGAGGGCAGACTTCACGCTGGGGACCAGTTCTTTGGTCAGCTAAGCTACCTAGAGCAGAAAGAAGGTAGGCCAGGCCAGGAACTGGAAGTTCTCCTTTGGGGAGGAATTTCCTGCTCTTTCTCCAGCTTCCTGTTCTAGGTCCTATGGAATAAGAAAACTCTACAGCTACCAGGACTGTGGGCTTTCTCTCGAACATAGAGGCCCAGCTCTAGTCCTTGGCCTGATGAATCTAAGAGAAATTTGGTTAATGTCATAATCTTGGGGCCTCAAAACCTGCCAGCTAGGTTTTTTTTCCCCTCAATTTAATAATCCTCTTGAGTAATAAGCCTTTTATGTGTGTGTGGCATTACTGTATAACAAACTGAAATCTGAATTCTTTTTTTGCAAGATTTAGGGGAAGATTATTTTATAGGCATGTTATTGGCTTTTAAACTATCTAGTTTTACTTAATGCTGCATTAGAATAATTGTTGTTTGGGAATATATTAATCATCTTAGCTGTAATTCTGAACAGACTAAACCCATATCCAAAAATTTGGGGAGAAGGAGAGAATGTTATTTTAAAAGGAAAATCAAATTATTACCCATAGTCATATTAGTGTACTATTAATAAAAATATAACACAAAATAAACCCTTAATAATGAATACATTTGGAGGCTCTAACATTTTAGATTCTAATGAATAAATATCATTCACATATTAAAATTTAGAAAGTGTGCAGCTTACAAACTCTCCTTTATACATATTCATTTTGCAAACTAAATAATTTTGCAAAATATATAAGTCTAATTAATTTAGCTGTTGAAGATAAAATCCCACCACATCTTCTCTCTCTTATTCCCTGCTAGACTGGCTTTCAAATCTGGATAAACATACTAGAGTGTTGTTTAATAATGAATCTGATACATTAGACAGATTTATAGATGATTTGGGGATTTGGCAACTTGATCATTGAATTTTTAAATGTCCCACTAGGTAATCTTGAGTGATAACTTGTTATTAAAGTTTGCTTTTTAGACTAAGCAAGTATTATAGGAAGGAGGGATTGTGTTTTGGGTGCCTGAAGAGTTACAAAGAGTTTTAAAATATTTGTTTTCCTTTGATCTTCTATTTAAAAATTTATGTTCTTATGTAGCAAACGCACTTACCATGGGATGTACCCTATTAACAGATTTTCAAGTGTATAATACAGTATTGTCATCTACAGGAACAGTGTTGTACAGGAGGCCTCTAGAACTTGTTCGTCCTGCATAACTGAAATTGTATACCCATTGATGAGCAGCTCCCTATTTCCCCCTCCCTCAGCCCCTGACAAGCACCATTCTGTTCTCTGCTTCTATGAGTCTAGCAATTTTAGATACCTCATATACATGGAATGGAGTACTATTTGTCCTTTGTGACCAGCTTGGCATAATGTCCTCCAGGTTAATCCACATCACATATATGGCAGGATTTCCTTCTTTTTTAAAGGTTGAATTAGTGTTCCATTATATGTATGTTTATACCACATTTCTCTTATCCATTCATCTGCCAATGGAAGACGCCACGTCTTGGCTAGTATGAAAAGCAGTATGTCTGCTTTCCAGTGTGGAACATGTGGTTTGAATCCATGAAAATGAGAGAGAGGAAAGACGGAGGACATTTTAAGAAGGCTATTTTTTCTAAGTATGATTATTTTCTTTTATCAGGTAATACTGTATTTTTATTTGAATCTTCAATGGTGGCATATATATTCTACTTTTTTCAACAGCTTATATTTTTATTTCAATAAAGCTGTATCTTTATGTTTGAAGACACAGAAATTGAAGTTAAAGCTAACATTTTAGCTTTAAGTATCTGTTCTATTCTTGAATTAAAACACTTTGAATAGCCACTATGTAGGGACTACTTTTTTTTTTTTTTTTGTAGAAACAGCGTCCCACTTTATCACCCTCAGTAGAGTGCCGTGGCATCACACTGCTCACAGCAACCTCCAACTCCCAGAGTTAGGCGATTCTCCTGCCTCAGCCTCCTGAGTAGCTGGGGGACTACATTTTTAAAATTAAAAAAAAATCATGAAAAATATCTCAATCATTTCTCAAATGAATCTCTGATATAATTCAAATTTCTTAAAGAAGAGCACACCCATAAAGAGCTACCTATTTGGACACCAATTTTGTTGATGTACTTGAATCATTTAAAATGCTAAATAGCTAGTATTTGAAGCCATGCCATTAAACTTGTGAGCTAATTGTGTGGACATCCTGGAATATAGGGTGGCCATAAAGTCTGTGTGCATTTGAAAATGGTGTGCAATTTAAAGTTGCACAGGAACTTTATGGCCACCCTATATAGGTGACAGTGTTCTTCCTGCTCTCTACATCTTTTCACTTCTGTTCCCTTCTCTACTCCTAAGCCATTTTCTTGACTTCAGAGCCTCTCCTTTGTCCCAATTTCTCTCCAGAGAGTTTTATACTGCTTGGGAAAGCCCAAGTGTACACAAGCACATCACCATGGTTGGGGACGCATGGAGCACATACATATTCACATATGGGGGCACATATACATACCTTCTTAGGCATTAAAAATAAAGTCATTATATTGCCACCATCTGCTTTTTATGGATAGCATGAATTGTGTTGTTTTTCAGTAAAACCCCATGCTTATTAAAGAGCTTGGGGCCAGGGAGTGATTAAAGCCATCCCTCTCTGTTCATTAAACAAATACTTTCAGGACTGCCTACTACACGCAAGACAACATGTTCACATCCTGAGTCTTCTTCATGGTTTTTTCCAGCATCTGGACTCAGTAAGCACTTTGGTCTATTCCTTTAGCTCTGATACCATAATGGCATTTCCCAAGGATAAGTGGTTAAGACCTGGACGTGATTGAGAAGGATGTGCCTGGGGCTGTTGTGACCAAACAGGGACATAGAATGTCTGAGCTGGAAAGGACCCTTGTGCTTCACCAATTCAGCCTAGGAAACTGATGTCAGATAGGCAATGTGACTCATCTAGGGACATATAATAAGTAATAAACAAAGAAGAAAAAAAGGGAGCATGAAAAGCAGACACACTGGATAAATTAGGAGGCAATTATGAAGGAAAATGTGAATGAGTTAGATATTCCCAGGAGCAGCCAGGACTAACTGGTGTCTCCATTCAGTTGTAGGTGTGTCCTGTGTATATTTTCCTTACTTTTAATGGCTCAGCCATTATTACTAACCAGGAGAATCCCTTTCTGATATTTCTTTATATTTGGGGAACTATGCTGTCCCAAATCAATCCTTGATTATCTCTTATTTCCAGTTCATGCAAAAAGTTTCTGTATCTAAGCTTCATCTTTAGCCTCAAGTCTTAGGTGCCATCCTAGTAATAATCCTCTAATGTCTCTGGAATTCAACTCTAGAGAAGACTTAGACAGTTTCTGTGATTGCTGTGACAATGATGAAATGAAATAGAGTTGACACTTAGTAAATGTCAAGAGTGTGGGATGCACAAAGCATTGGCTTATCCCATCTAATGGTGATACGGGAATTTTGCTCTTCAGTAGGTCCTTGGTCTCAGGGATTTGAAGAATGAACCCACAGACCACAGATCAGTGGTAGGATAGGACTTTTATTAGAAGTTAGAAAGGAATACAGAAGAGTAAAAAGCACCAGAACTTCTGGAAGGGGGAAAGAACCGAAGAACTGAAGAACTCACTGGGGAGTCTCCACATGGGCTCTTTTACCTAGGGGTCTTAAGTCTAGAGGATTACACAAAGCTGGCAGTTGGTAGATAATGAGTGCATTAACAAATGAATGAATGTAGTTCCTCCTCCACTAGGGTCAGGTTAAATCATGTCCTTTAGGGTCTTTGTCCCTGAGGACAAAGAGAGCAGGGATTAGGATGTGTGCTCCTTCCCAAGGTGGAGCCACCCAGAAAGCCATCACAGGCTGTTTTGTTCATGATCTTATCAGAGCCCGGAGGGTGTGTCCCAAAAAAGGCAGTCTACTCGTGCCTGGAAATGGGGGGTCTGACTTCTGAGCTCACCTGGGCCTGGGGCATGGGGGGCTCCCTGTCTATCACTGCGTGGTGGAATCCTGTATCAATGGGCATACCTTTTAAAGTTGATGTTACATCTATCCCATTGTACAGAGGAAGAAATTAAAGATTTTTTCTCCTCATCCTAACTGTTGCCCTTTCTTCATATTGCCAGTTAATATAAAAACATAATTCTAGGCTCAGCGCCTGTGGCTCAACGAGCTAAGGCGCCAGCCATGTACACCTGAGCTGGAGGGTTCGAATCCAGCCCGGGCCCGCCAAACAATTACGGCTGCAACCAAAAAATGGCTGGGCGTTGTGGCCGGCGCCTGTAGTCCCAGCTACTGGGGAGGCGGACGCAGGAGACTCGCTTGAGCCCAGGAGTTGGAGGTTGCTGTGATCTGTGATGCCACAGCACTCTATCCAGGGTGACGACTTGAGGCTCTGTCTCAAAAAAAAAAAAAAAAAACAACATAATTCTAAATCATCTCCTGCTCCTTTTTTTGGATAAGATGTTTCCTTTGAAGCTGTCCCGTTCTTATTTCCTCCCACCAGCATTCCCATCCTGATATACCACACAACTTCTCTTACCTGAACCCTTTTCTCTCACAATCCTTCCTCCCCAGGGCTGGTACCAACCAGGTCTTCCTCTAATCCATCTATTTTTCACCTCCTTGACACTTTTGACTTGGGGACACATACTGATCAGACCATACCTTCAAGTCTTTCAGTCCCCTTCTCCTTCTCACTTCCTCCCTTAAGAAACACACCAATAAAAACAAAATCAAGCTCAGACTGAAACACTGGCCTTTTCCTTCTTTTCAGTTTTTCCCTTAACATCAGAAAATCTGCATTTAAATGCACCATAATGGAATAACCCAGAAACTGAGCCAGCATTCCTCTGCTTCCTAGGCTCACCTCTCAATACTGGTCTTCCCTGCCCTCCTTATCACGCCTCCCATTTCCACTGCCTGGGTGGACCGGATATGGCCTGCTTGGAAACTCTGCTTCCTACAGCCCTCTCGGAGGCAAGGAATTGCTTTTGTCCTGCTATTTCAGTGTATATGTGTATTAAATATTGCATTTTATTTTGCTTTCTTTTCTTTTTTTTTTTTTCTTTTTCTGGCAAGAGACTTACTTTCTAAACTCAAAGTTTTTCTGAGAATAAACCTTTTATGAGACTTCTTTTTAACAAGTGACAGCTGTCTGTCCTGAAAAAAACAAAGCAGGTCTTTCATGGAAGCTAAGATTAAGATCCCTGAGACAAACTGAGATGCCTTTTCCCCGAATATCTTCATTTTATAGAAGAGAAAAATGAAGGCTAGAGAGGTTGCTGGAGTCACCAAAGTCTCACTGACAACAGTGACGGGGATAGAACTCGAGTGAAGGTCTCCTGACCTTTAGTCCTTGGAGAGTTCCTTCCTGCTGTGGATTTCACAGAGAAGCCCTGTGTGTTGAGACTGCATGTTGGCTCTCTAAAGAGGTGTCTCTTACTATGGTATGCAATTGCACGTGGCCACTTTAGGGTGTTTTATGTAGTTCATGGCAGGCTGGAGGTCACGTAACTCTAGAGAATCCCCAGCATCTTCAAGACATGGGTGTCCCTGTATTTCCAGGAAGATGGCAGCTCCTTGTTCTCTTTTACTTACTCAGTCTGGCAGCTCCAGACAGAATCACAGATTTGTGATGTCTGCTTTTCACAGCCAGCTCCCTGTTGAGAGTGCTTGGCTCCAGCTCTCTGTCCTCTCCTCCTCCTCAGATGGTCAGGACCTATATCTTCTCTTGGTTTCTCTCTCAGTTCCCATTATTCTTCCTATCCCACCAAGCACTCTACCTAGATTGCCCTATGCTCTTTTAAAATTCATTCATTTTTTTTCTTTTTAACCTAAATAAAGACATTTTTATAATTAAAAGCATAAGCAAAAACAACAACAAAAACCCCCCAAAACCCACAATGCTAATTTCTCCTATTTACCCCGGATATCCCAACCCCCTTCCTACACTCTATTAAGACATGCGCTCTGCTCTGAATTTGGTTCACTTTGTTCCATGTTAGCACATGGAGCTCTAAGCCCTGTTAGGTTTTGAATAGCTGGATAGTGCTCTGTTGTAGTCCACAGTCTTCTTACCAGTCTTCCCTCTAGCAATGGATACGTTTCTCACTCCCAGGGTTTTGCTATTACAAAGCTATCCCACATTCTGAACCTCAACCAACACCAATTTCCGCTTCCCAAATCACTATTAAACTCGTGAATTCTACCTTCTACAGACCCTGGAGTTGCTATGCTAGGTGACAGCAAAATCAGCTAATAAATTAGTTCTTACAATTGTGGTCAGAGGCACAGTATTAATGTGCTCTTCCTTCCTGTTCCGGAAAAATACACTCATTTTAAGAGGGACCACATGGGCAAAAAATTTTAAACCATCTCCCTTCTATCTCTTTCTCATGCTTTTTTTGGAATAGAAGGGTATAAGTGATAAATAAGTCATATTTTGAACCCATAAAAGTATTTCTAATGGCAGAAATTTCAAGAAGATCTTGGGATAAATGAGCTATTTTGAGGCAGAAAGGCTTTGTTGTAAACACATGGGACTTTGTTCAAAACATATAATGCAGAGAGGTTATCTATTCAACTTATCCCAGGGAAGACATGCAGTCCCAGCTTTATCCTTTTGCCATCCAGATTCTAAATTTCCTTTATGTCATTTCCATAATTTCTTTACAGGTGGGATCCTCTGTGGTAGCTACCTCATGATCCTTTTTGGGGGAGGGTAATCTGTTCTGGTTTTTCATGTTGCCAGAATTTTTTTGTTGTTTCCCCCTTATTTGTGTTTTCTTCTTGTTCGTTTCCTTTCCCTCCTTCCTCCTCTCACTTGCTTCCTCCTTCTCCTTAATTTTCCTTGTGTCTGTGCTTAGGTGTTAGAGTGAGCTGGGGCAGCTAATGAAGACATGTCTCTAGTCTGCCATCATGGAGCATTCTCTGCCCAGGTTTATCCTTGAACCTTAGCCTGGATAACACTGGTAGAAGAGAAGATACACTACAGAAGCCAGATCTTGGAAACATCTCCTCCCTGTGGAGATGCAGCTGCCCATATCTAAAAAAGGGCAGGAACGCGCAGTGAAAAGGCTACAAGCACTGCCTCACATCATACACTAAAATCTATTGCAGATCTGAATATGGAATATAAGCAAAAAAGTTTTTAAAGAAAACAGAGTAAGGTCTATGTGACTTTGGAGTAAGGAGCTACCCATAGATGAAAAAAATTAATAAACTGTACAACATTAAATTAAGGTTTCTATATATTATAATTCATCATTGACAGTTAAAACACAAGACAGAATGGGAAAAATATTGTCAATATAAATATCCAATCTCAACAAAAACACCTTTGACTTGTATCCAGAATATATAAAGAATTTCTAGAGATCAATAGGAAATAGTTACACAACTCAATTAAATAATAGTTAAAAGACATGAATAGACACTTTAGAAAATGGATATACAATAACCAATGAAGGAGTGAAAATGTACTGGACCTCATTAGTTTCCAAGGAAATGCAAATAGAGACCACAATGTGATATTACTGACATGTACTAAAATGGCTAAAATGAAAAAGACAAATAGCATCAAGTCTTGGTGAAGTTTTTGAACAACTAGAACTGTCAAGTACTTTGGTGGGAGTAGAAATTGGTTTAGCCATTTAGGAACACTGTTTGACCATATCTTCCAAACCTAAATATCTGTCTACCATATGACATAGTAATTCTGCTCACAGGTATACACAGCAGACATATGTCTGACAAATACACACAGATATAAAGAACGGTCATAGAAACATCTTTAGTTTTAGCTCCAAACTAGAAACAGCCCAAATGACCATAAAGAGTAGAATGGATAAACAAATTGTAATATATTTATACAATTGAATACTATACAGAACATAAACCACACAACTTATATAAAATTTTCAAACATAATGTTAAGTAAAAGAGGCTAGACATAAATAATTATAGTACTGAATGATTCAACTTTTATAAAGTTCAAAACCAGGCCAAATTAATCTAGGTGTTAGAAATCAGGAAAATGGTTACCTATTTGGTTGGGTAAGATATGGTTAGTAGGAGTAATGAAAGGTTTTTAGGGTGCTGATATTGCTTTATTTCTTGCTCTGGAGGTCTATTACATGGGTTTGTTCATTCTGTGACAGTTCATTGATTGTACACTTAGAATTTATTCATTTTTATACTTCATTTAAAAGTTTACATTAAAAAAAGGAGACTGGAGAAACCTCTGTTTGCCCAACTGTAATTCCCCAAGTATTTCTAATCAATGCTGCTAGAAATATACGTAGAGGAAGAGAGGGAAGAGTTGGAAATACACAATAATTTATGCTGGTGAGTAAACCATTCTTACTATATAAGCATGGTTTTATTTATTTATTTATTTATTTTTTTATTTATTTTAAATACATGTATTTTATGATTCTTCATTACATTATTAACCCCCCCACCCCTCCGTGGTAAGACAGAATTGATTTATAGAAAAGAATACAGAAAACGCCAAAGCTCCTGGTAGAGGGAGAGAATTCAAGTGGGGAGAGAGAAGCTCTCTCCATTCCTCTCCCGGTCTTTCCCCGTCTCCTCCTCTAGGCCTCTAGCCTCAGGGTATGTATAGGTGTATGGGTTCCTTGGCCAGGAAACGAATGAATACAGTCTCTTCCGCTGGGGGCAAGGTGAATGAGTGTATCAATGAATGGACACAGTCCATCCATGGAATTCAGGCCTAGGAAATTCACAAGAAACTAACCTAGGCATAGGAAATGGGGGTTCCACATTTAGTCCCAAGTGTAAAGTGAAGGAGACACCAAGGCA
>CAUYRH010001890.1:0-12337 GCA_963574655.1 Perodicticus potto
AAAATCATTTGAATCATGTATCTTTAAATGTTAAATTGTTAAACTGTTAAATTGTATTATTAAGTTAAAAATTTTCCTCAGTGGAGACGGGGAAAGACCGGGAGAGGAACGGAGAGAGCATCTCTCTCCCCACTTGAAATCGCTCCCTCTACCAGGAGCTTTTGTGTTTTCTGTATTCTTTTCTGTAAATCAATTCTGTCTTACCACGGAGGGGTGTAGGGGGGAAATAATGTAATGAAGAATAATAAAATACATATATTTATAAAAAAAAAGAAAAGTTAAACATTTTGTGAAAAAAAATTATTGTGCATATTTTAAAAAATTATCATGAGCTTTACCTTTTTCAAGGAAAGTTATAAATTGGTGTCTTTTAACATAAAGTAGGATAACTAATGGAGATGTTTTAGCAGGGAACCATGCCTGGTACTTAAACCCCTAGGTACTGACTGTACTTACTGAGTGGAGATGCATCTTCAAAATTCCAAGGTGATGCAATGTGTAGCCAGTATTGGAAATTGGATCTATAAACAAATTTAAGAGCTCTTTTGATGATTTTGGACTAGACACATGTTTACTCAACAGAGAGAACCTCCTTTTACTGCTCTTTTTATTTTTTTCCTCCAGTTTCTCCTTCTACCTTCTACAGTTCTTTCTCCTTGATTCTTCCTGAGGTTGCAGAAGTGCCCCAGGAGTTATCTCAATCATTGAAAAGGTATAATGTGTCGTTCTTGTTAAGCCAGGAAATTTTCAGAGGACACAGGACTTCATTGAGTCTTGCCACACACACAAAAACAGGTGAATATAGTTGCTCCTAAAATATCCATGGAATGCCACGATTATGGTGTTTTTCAGAATGTTAATGTTCTAACTCATCTAGCTAAAATTTAGCCTCTCAACCTTTTCCTTGACTACTCAATATTATCTTACATTATTTTCTAAGAGCAGTTGTGAAATAATATTTAATATTAAGTAATGTCTGTCCTTCTGTACAATGTGGATCAATGTTGCAGAAAAAAATACAGAAGGAATGGCATTAACATTTTCAGAAGGCAGAGACATTTCACTTTAAAAAGTGCTATCAAAATGGTAGAACTGTATAGCATCTTCCTCGTTGGTCATGTCTGCTTGAATTTTCCATGCACATCTTCAACATATATACTCAAAATCGAATGTGCTGTATTTAATTCTAAAGTGAGGTTTTCCCCTTGCATTAACTAATTCCATTTTCAAAACTCGGTCCAAAGCTAATAACCTGGTAATCATTCGTGATTTCTCCTTTGTCTTTACTGACTATTCAGACACCAAACACTAACAATTTTCTTTCCTAAGGATCTCACAAATTCTTCTTTAGTCATCTTTCTGATAAGGAAAACAATCGGATCATCTCTTGCCTGACTCGTACAACAAATTGTTAAATGGCTTAGTTTGTACACTGTTGTCGATTTGTCTATTAATTTGCGTCTCCTCTGCTTTAACTCATTCATTGGGTTCCCATTGCCCTGACAGTAAAGCTACCTGTGTTATGAAGCCTTATCTTGTGAAGATTTACCTTCTCTCCAGCATCTCATCCTTTCTTCTAGTCACACTTTCCATGCACTTAAACTCTAAACTTCATATATGTGTATTGATGTATTTTTTCTCATCAAAGTGACCTGATGTCTCTTATTTCTAGGTTTTTTCACATGCTGATTGTGTCCCAAAATAAGCCTCTCACCACTTTCTCTGAGCAACCCTCAAGTGTCTCCAAAGTCTTGCATTAAATGATGTATTTTCTACAACATCTTTTTGAACCTAAAAATAAGTTAATTCTACTTATATTTTGCTCCTGTCACATCCAGTAGTCCACCATGACAATATGGTAGAACCTCTATGGTTGACCACCTCCTTAAGTTGACCTAATTTCCATAGACTGGACCTGCCCCACATGTACATATCAGTACAGTAGGCCCTGTTCCTTATGTTGACCACCTCCGTATGTGGATCAGTTGTAGAGTCAGTAGATTGCAGTAAAACCTCTGTAAGTTGACCACCCAAGAGACCATAACAAACAAGTGGTCAATCTGGACGTTCAACTGTATGATAATAGATGTGCCATTTGGAAGATTCAAGTAAAGAAGCAAAATTCTGTAAAATGAAAAACAATATGATACAGGAGAAAGCTATTGTAAGTGCGTTCGTATGGTGATGTGCTCACAGGTACCAGGGATCATATTAATATAAACAGTTTTTCATTTTCTTTCCTTTTTTTTTTTTTTCTAACAAAAGGTACAGAAGGTCTTTGGGTGACACTCTTTATGTGATTCTTGTGACTTGCAGCTTTTTGATTAACATAATAATATTGCTTTGAGACAAATGGTTGTGGAACCCTGTGGAGGAGAGGGGTCAAGGGCCAGACCCACAACATATAAATTGGCAGCACTTAGAAAAGTGTAAAGAATGTACTTTCATAATTAATACAGAAATGAAAGAGCACAGTAATGCCATGTATCACTTTTAATAGGCCTAACTTCCAAGCTCAGGAGCATAAAGTGGTACTAGGACAGGGAGTCCTTGCCTTCTTTCAGTTTTATGGGTTAACTGCTCAAATAATCTTGGAAATCACTTTTTCTTAATATGGCTCCATCAGCCCTATAATTGCTGCTGGATATTGGTTCAAATTCTAGCAAAATTATATCTTCCTTCATCCACAATGGAGCCTGTACTTTTTTGCATTTGCTGCTTGAAACATTACAAGCCTTTAGTGTCACTTATTTCCACTCAGGGATTGGTCTAAAAATCTGCTTCCTCTATACATTCTTGTATCTTCTTCTTCAAAGTAAAATGGACTTTCTATCTCATGGAACCTTGCTTTATGTATTTAAAACACTTATTGAGGTATATAACTACGTATTTATTAATTTAAGTTCTATCTTTCCAAGTATTCTATGTGAGTCTATTAGCATATGAATTCTGTCAGTATTTTTTTCTGTTTCAGTAGTATGTTTTCAGTGATTAATCTTATTCTTGAAAAACAGAAGGCATTTAATACATGTTTGTTAAATAAGTTTATAAATGAACTAATAAATATGCAAAAACCACCTAGAAAAATAACATTATTACTATATTATTGAGTTATTATTTGTTTTTACAAATTTTAGAATGCTGATGTTTCTAAAATTATCATCTACTTCTATTATGATCAATCATTTTAATATTATATACAGTTTTACAGTATTAATATGCATATATATAAACTAGGCTCTGCTTCGTGCCAAGCATTATGAAAAAGTCTCAAGACGTAGTAGCATTTCTATTCTCATTTTACTACTTTATAATTAAGACATATTTTTAAATGGTAATTGTAATAATACAAAACTTTCTTTATAGTTTGATTTCTGTGTTGACATAGTATGAACCTAAAGTTTTGCATGATGATGGAAGTAAATCAAACTAACGAATTATATATATTTGCTATGTTGATCGTAATATTTAGTTAGAAGATGATGTGTTATTTTATAAAAACAATGGTTAATTTACTCTCCGTCCTTTGCCAATTTTGTTAATTAAGTGGTGTACATTCCCTTAAACATTAAAACCAGGTTATGTATTCTTGGAATTCAATCAATGATAATATGTATTAGCCATTATTTAATTTGCATCAGCTCTGTGACAAAACAATATACCAATAAAACATTTATTAGCAATGCAATCAATCATTATGATTGATTTATATTTATAAGATGACTTTAGATTTATTAATGTTGTATTACCTGGGACATTTACATTATGATAATATATTAAAGCCCCCATTAAATTATTTTACCTTGCTAATTAATTTATACCATTCATATTGCTGGAGCAGTTAAAAGGAGTTTCTAGAGCTTATAGTGATGGAACAGGATAGTTTTTTTTCCTCCAATAAAGATATAAAAATCTTGTGAATATATTTCAAAGATATTTAAATTTAAAATAAAGTCTAAATTATCTATTTTTTACTGATACATAGACAAATTTAGTCATTTAAAACAGTACCATTTATTATTTCATATTTTCTGCTGTGCTGTGGTAACTGTGGGTCAGATATCAGAGAAGAGCATGGCTTATATGTGTCTTCTGACTTTGGAACTTGATAAGGTACAATCAAGGAGCCAGCTGGGCTTGTAGTTTCATATAAAGGCTTGACTGAAAAAGGATCAGTGCCAAAGACCACACACATGACTGGTGGCCAGATTCACTTCTTCCAAGGCTATTGGCTAGAGATTCTTACTGCATGGAGCCATTTGTTGTTCAGATTCTTGCTATATGAGCCATTTGGTAAGGTAGGTCATAACATGGCAACTTGCTCTATGAAAAAGAACACAAAACTCAAAAAAGGCAGAGAAATCACATACCAGCCAAAAGTATATCACCGTCTTCATAACCTAATACTGGAATTGGTATCCCAACATTGTTTCTGTAGTCCATTCTTACCTTTTTATTTTTTATTAAATCATAACTGTGTACATTGATGGGGGTAACTTATGGGGTTCAGTGTACTGATTTGATATACAACGTGAAATGCTTACATCAAACTGATTAATGCATCCATTACCTCACTTACTTATTTATTGTGGTAAGACAATTATATTCTTTCCTTAATAGTTTTGAAATGTACCATTGCATCATGGACATTAGGTGAGATCCCCCAAATACCCTCCCTTCTGCCATTTATCTCCACCCTCCCGTCTCTCTCCTCTTCCCTTCTACATTCTGGACTATATTTATGTTTTACCATTCATATGAGTGTGTAGGTGATTATATATTGATTTCATAGTAGTATTGAGTACATTGGATACATTTTTTCCCATTCTTGAGGTACTTTACTAAGAAGACTATGTTCTAGCTCCATAGAGGTAAATAGAAAAGAGGTGAAGTTGCCATCTTTTTTTTTGTTTTTTTTTTTGAGACAGAGTCTCACTTTTATCTCCCTTGGTACAGTCCTGTGACATCACAGCTCACAGCAACGTCCAACTCCTGGGCTTCAGCAACTCTCTTGCCTCAGCCTCCCAAGTACCTGGGACTATAGACACCCCCCCACAAAGCCCGGCCATTTTTTCTTGCTGTTTGGCCGAGGCTGCATAGTATTCCATGGTATAAATATACCACAGTTTTTTAATCCATTCATAGGTCAATGGGCACTTGGGCTGTTTCCTTGTCTTGGCAATTATGAATTGGGCTGTAGTAAAACATTCTGGCACAAATGTCTTTGTTATAAAATGATTTTTGATCAAGGGTGGCACCTGTGGCTCAAATGAGTAGGGCACCAGCCCCATATACCGGAGGTGGCGGGTTCAAACCCAGCCCCAGATAAAAAATGCAAAAAGAAAAAGAAATGATTTTTGATCATCTGGGAATATGCCTAGTACAGGAATTGAGGGATCAAATGGTAGGTAGACTTTTAGTTCTTTCAGTATTCTTCAAATTTCTTTCCAAAAAGGTCATATTAGCTTTCATTCCCATCAGCAGTGTAGAAGTGTTGCCTTTTCTCCACATCCACGCCAATATCTGTAGTTTTGGGATTTTGTTATGTGGGCTACTTTTACTGGAGTTAGATGATATCTCAAAGTGGTTTTGATTTGCATTTCTCTGACGATTAAAGATGTTGAGCATTTTTTCACATGTTCGTAGACCATGCACCTGTCTTCTTCAGAGAAGTTTCTGTTCAAGTCTCTTGCCTATATGGAAATGGGGTTATTTGCTCTTTTTCTCTTTCTTTCTTTTTTTTTTCTTTTGTGTGTGTGTGTAGATACAGAGTCACACTCTATTGCCTTCAATAGAGTGCCGTGGCATCACACAGCTCACAGCAACCTCCAAATCTTGGGCTTAGGCTATTCTCTTGCCTCAGCCTCCGGAGTAGTTGGCACTACAGGTAACTGGCCACAATGCCTGACTATTTGTTTGTTGCATTTTGGTGGGGATGGATTTGAACCCGCTACCCTGGAATATGTGGCCAGCGACCTACCCATTGAGCCATAGGCACCACCCATATTTGCTCTTTTCTTATTGATTAGTTTGAGTTCTTGGTGGGTTCTAGTTATCAGACCTTCGTCAGAAGCATAATCTGCAAAAATCTTCTCCTATTCTGAAGGTCGTCTGTTTGCTTTACTGAGTGTGCTCTTGGCTGTGCAACCACTGTTTAGTTTGATCAGATTCCAGTAATGTATTTTTGGTGTTGTTTCAATTGCCCAGGGAGGACCACCTCATAAAATATTCTCCCAGGCTGATTTCTTCAGGTGTTTTCCCTGCACTTTCTTCTAGTATTTTTATAGTTTCATGTCTTAAGTTTAAATCTTTATCCACTGAGAATCAATTTTTGTTAATGGTGAAAGGTGGGAGGTCCAGTTTCAGTCTTCTACAGGTCACCAGCCAGTTCACCCAGCACCATTGTTAAATAGGGAGTTTTTTCCCCACTAAATGTTTTTGATAGGCTTAGCAAAGATCAAATGATGATAAGTAGCTGGGTTCATCTCTTGGTTATCTATTCTATAGCCCATTCTTAAGAAATAAGTCACGAGGCCCATTCTATACATAAATGGAGAGTATCACACAGAGGTATAAACATCAGAAGGTGAGAATCTTTGAAAGGCATGTTAGAAGTTGCCCATCACAGTATCAGTGCAAGTGCATAGCCATTACCATGATCGTGCTACAATTACATGAGTCCACCTAGGTTCAAGCTCAGTTATTTATTTCCTGTATAATTTTGGCAAATTGATAATGTTAGAATTACTTCATTTAAAAAATCTAAAGTAGTGATGGTAGCTAATTGTCTCATAGTTATTGTAAAAGGAACAAATCATAGTTTCTTAATTTGGCACTATTGACATTCTGCAAAAAATCTGTACATACAGACATATATACATATGAGTACATATATATCCATATATATGGATGCATTTGCGCACACACACACACACACAATGAATGCACTTGCAACCATCAGTGTATCATGTGTGTTGTAGGCTGCTTAGTAAAATCCCTGGCCTCTATCCATTACATAACAGTAGAAGGGCTGCAATAGTGACAAACAAAAATGTCTCTAGAAACTGCAAAAGTCCTCTGGGAGACAAAATAACCTCTGATTGAGAAAACTGGAATAAACAATTTACTGTGCATGAAGTTATCGAAACAGTCTATGTGAAAGCTTTGTAATTTTAGCCATTTTTAATAATATGGTTTCAAATATTTTTTCCATTCAAGCACTAAAAGAAAGGGTATGAAATCCTCCAAAAAACTTAGGAGACACTTGAAATAGAAATAGTTCAGAACAGAAAGCTAAGTGGATTCTAGTAATACACGCCCTGGACAGCCTGGATTATTAGTAAGTTCTCATGGGGGTATATACCCAGTTAGTTTCTATGCTGCTTCAAATTCCAGTGATTCTAATTACTTATACTATTTTCATTTATACCTTTAGCTCATAGACACCCAGAGAATATTTTCCAATATGCAAATGACTCTAGGAATAGGAATTATTAAGTGAATTTTAAATATTGTTTTACAAATATCTATTCAACTGTAACTATTGAATACTTTGTTCTTTTGTTTGTAAGCTATGAGAATCAGTTAACTAAGTCCTAACTTAATTTAAAGTATTAATTGTGTATGACAGTAGAGTCAGATAACTAAGGTCTAACTAGGTCATTCATTGTGTAGGACAGAGAACAATAAAAAGTTCTGGAACATCAGTATAAGAAATATAAAAGGCTAATTTCTTTTAATTCTCTGGAATATCAACTACTTTTCTAGGACAGTACCAGAGATTAGCCCTCTTGAGAAAAGAATGCTAGTGGTATAATTTGCTTAATGCTGCTTTTGAAGATAAATCTGACATTATATTTTAATAAGGATTGGTTTTTATGTTATTCAATTCAATCAAATGTCATAATGTTTGTGAAAGCTTGTCTTGTTTAAAAATTGGAATATATGCCTATGTAAGAGTTCATTTTAATGCAAATAGCAAAAATGTCACAGCTTAAGCAGTTTTTACTGTTAATTTACTGTGTAGGTGTAAGAAGATGTTATTAAGATTTAGAAAATATATGTTGCAGATGATATCTGTAATAAAATTGCCTTGCTTATTGAAATAGCCTAATTCTGAGGCAATGAATAAAGGAGAAAAAAAGACAAATAACTGCCTTTTGAGGGCGGTTGAGGTAGTATAACTGGTTAATTGGTAAGCTTCACAAATCTATCCTCATGAAGGTCACGACCAGGCTTTGGCCATTCCTGCCTTGACATGAAAGGCAATGACAGGGAACTTGCATTTTGCTTCTTGTCTTGCCTACTTCATTCACCACATGCTTCAGCTGTAGTCACATCCATCTTTTTGGATCGAAGTTGTTTTTATGCTATTTAGGCAAACTTTTTTTAGCCGTCTTTGTTAATGATCATTCACAGTATATTTTTAATTCTCTAAATTCTTAATTTCATTCTCCAGTAATGTCCTAGAAAAGTAGTTGATATTTCACAGCATTAAGAAATACTTTATACCACAAAATGCTTTTTGTGTATTTAACTCATTATAAATTATATTCAAAATATGGTGGTCGGTTCAGTTGAGAATACAAAGATCAATCAGACAGTTAATATTCTCAATAAATTATAGAAGAAAATATTTGTATTCTGTCAACCATACTAAAAGCCGGGTTATGCTTGTTTGCTTGTTATTAAGGAAAAGTAAGAACAGCTTGACACATTAACAGCACATCTGGTGACTGGCATAGAGGAGGGAGGATTTTGCCTTTGAGACAGGCTGTGCATAATAGTTATTTAATCAGATAGAGAAGAGAATTGTCATTTCTGGAAGAATTATAAGCACAAATGAAGGTACTGTGTGTATTCAAGAAATAAGTTGAAAGGAGGGTAAGTTATGAAAGAGTAGGTTGGAAAAGGCAGGTTACAAGAATATTCTGAAAGATCATGAGAAATCAATACAGAAGAGTCTATAAAAATTAATCAATATTTCATTTGTATTAATTGCTGTGAAAACATTACTTATCCTCCCTTTTAACACATTTTGCAACACGCTTTTTCTCTCTGTATAAGTTTCCTGGAATTACCGTAACAAAGTACCAGAAACTAGGTGGCTGAAAACAAGATAAGTTTATTTTCTTCCAGTTCTCCAGGCTAGATGTCTAAACCTATGTGTCAGGCCATGCTCTCTCTGAAGTTTCTATCTTTTCCTTTTCCTGTCTTTTAGAGGTTACTACTAGCTTTTGAGATTTCTTAGTTTGTGGTTTATTCCAATTTTTATGTGTGCTCTTCAAACAGCCTTCTTCTCCTGTCTCTGATATCCTTTTTCCCTGTATCTGAATATCTTTCTTTTCTTTTATTAAGACATAAATCACTGGATTTAGGGTACATGTAGAAATGACCCATCCCTAACATGATTACATCTGCAAAGATCGTGTTTCCATATAAGGCAATAAAGACAGGTCCCTGGGATTAGAACTTCAATATATCTTTCTGGGAAACACAATTCAACCTACAACATTCTCTTGAAATGAACTTAAAGATAGCAAACCATAATTATGTAATACATAGATAATTTTCAAAATATATGCAATGTTATAACAATTAAAATAACTAAATATTAATACTTCATAATGAAATAAATATATATTGTATTATGCTTGGGAACTATCAAACTAAATGATATTAATGGACTAGTCAAATACATACCCAGATGGAATAAAATATGAGACCAATGTTTTAATAATGATGATTCAATACCATAAAAAACATTGCCATCAGATGCTTCATATTGAATCATTTTGGATAGAGTTCTGAATGAAAGCGAACAGAATTTTCTTCCAAATCCACAGGATATTTGAATTTTAGAAATAAGTTTATAATAAAATACATAAAACTCATGATGATTTTATATATTAAAATTTTTTTTTGTAATTTTTTTGCTCAGAAAATTAAAAACCTGTTTTTTCCTATTAGATGAAAAGACATAATAAAATCAGGGAAAATTCAAAATAATTATTTAGTAAAATGTGGTGGAACTGTGCTGAACAGAATGCCAAGTTCCCCTTTTACATCCACTTAAGTCCTAGGTTTCATTTTATAAAAATAGGTTTCATTTTATAAAAATAGGAAATAGTCTTCCTCTCACAATCCATAAAACTATAGTTCAGGGGCACTAAAGTTACTGTAGAGATATGTAGGCATAATTTTTAAGTTATCCCTAACCCATGAATGAGAATTTGACCTCTCTGATATTGTAAAGGGCAAAGATAAATGTAAGCAAATAATTCAATAAATATCAGTCTTATAGTTTATTGAATATTGACTGATTGATATGCTAGACTTTAAGTCCCAGGGACAAAATGATTAAGAAGAAAGATAAAAAGTGTTTACTTATGCTGATCCCAAATCCATCATGCAACACATGAATGCACAGAATTGAGACTAGACTTGTAGTTATGTCATTTTTGCCATAATGAATATTATTGGTTCTTATTTATCATTTTATGGATCTTTAATGTAACTATAATAAAAATCACCTTAACCCCATTTATTTTACTCCCATAGTGATAGTTGACTTATATATTACTCTTTCCACCATCTGAACTAGATAACTTTTGTCTCTTATTTACAGTTGGAGAAACTGAAGTGTATCGAAATAAGAAGTGGATTTCTGCTGCACTGGCAGACATTTCAGGTACCATTTTGAATTTAAAAGATCATTGATGTATTTCAGGATATTCTATCCTACAACATTTCAGATCACACTGGATGGGGAGACACCTAGGCAGGCTACATGTAACGCCAACAGACATCACTACTTCTATTTTCAATTCCCTATTCATTCTAACTTCACAAAGAATGGGGATTCATATGAGTGTGGTACAAGCTGCAAACATAAAACCTGTACACATGTGCTTGATGAATAATACAAGATAGAAGAAGACCAGGGGTTGAAACTATGCTGTCACAAAGAAAGTGACAGTATGCACATGGCCAATGCATGAGATGTGAGTCAATAGTGCTCTTAAAGTAGACACAGAGCTTTTGTATGGCTAAAAGAAGTGTAATGGATGTATATTACTGAAAGAAATCCCTTTAAACTAAAATGAAAGGGAAGGCTTCAAACATTACATTCTCTTTCTCTTTCTATGTTCCAATGTGAAGAGTGAAAATATTTGTGACTTAGGATTCACTGAAGACATTTCTTAGAGTGCTTCTGAAACCTTTCCTTTATCAACCAAAAATAGAATAGAAATTTATTTTTAAGACAGTTAAATTTATTAATTCTTTCACATGACTAAATATGACAAGTGTGGCTTTGTTTAAAGATTTAAAGGGTTTGTATCATAAATACACAGACAATGCAATAATAGGAAAGAAAAATACCAATAAATTTACATTATTTTTTGCATTGTTTAATTCCATGGGCTACTTTGCTTATTTGTTTTTCTAGTTACTATCATGTGGATTTTCCCTTTGAGACAATAAAAAAAGGAAGTGGGAATAAAGAAAAATATCCAGACATTATACTTTGGGATATATAAAGGGTCGATATATAAAGAATTTTTCTTATGGAATTTGATCCTCAGTTATAAGCAACATTTCCTATTGAACCAATTTACCACAGACTTTGGTATTTAAGGAGAGCCTGTTGGAGTTCAGGCAGTTGTCTTCATTCCGGGTCCTTGGTGTGCTCATGGTAGAAGAATGACCAGACTCACCAAAGCAAGGCAACTGTGAAACAAAGTTGATTCAGGAAGAGAACATAGGTTTACTGAGCATGCACAAGATTATACGTTTGTTATTGATTAGAGCAAGATATGTTCTCCATAGACAACAAATGGGCCCTGATTGTTGTGATAAGAAAAAAACTAAAAGACTCTGATAAGTCTTGCCTATTATTGCATTGTCTGCATATTTATGATCCAAACCCTGATAAGGGTCCTCATAGTTCTGACCTTACCATGAACCAATTTGATGAACATATAATGACATGATAATTACCTCTAAGTCACTCTCCAGATCCTGTTGTGCCTGGGTTGCCTAGTCCTCTCAGGCATTCCTCTTTCTCCCAGGGGTGGGAGTTAGCTGCTGGGGGTAGGATTAAGTTGTTAAGCATGGAGATGGAGCCCACCCTTGCCCTTCTTCCCAGGTGGGGCAACTTCAGCAGGCTGCCCCAAGGCAGATCTCCCATTTTGTCCCTTCTCTCTAGGAGACTGGGATTTCTATCTACATCATGAGCCCTAGTATATGTAGAAAATGACTTTGAACTTAAAATCCAAGGTAATTTGTTTGTAAAGTAAATGAAGTTAAATTTATCACACTGATACCGGAATTTCAG
>CAUYRH010001893.1:0-16529 GCA_963574655.1 Perodicticus potto
GCCTGTAGTCCCAGCTACTTGGGAGGCAGAGGCAAGAGACTCGCTTGAGCCCTGGAATTGGAGGTTGCTGTGAGCTGTGATGCCACAGCACTCTATCCAGGGTGACAGCTTGAGGCTCTGTCTCAAAAAAAAAAAAAAAGAAAATGTTTCAGATTGTATAGAAACCAGCACATTGTACCTCTTTATTGCACTAATGTACTCAGCTATGATTCAACAATAAAAAAAATAAAAAATAAAAAATAATAAAATAAAATAAAATGCTATGTAGGCTGAATGAAAAGGGAAACTTTATATCACTATTTTATAATGAATATAAATTATTCATATAAAATTATTACAAATATTCTATCAAAAAGCCAGCAAGTTCAGGCAACTGGCCCTGCCTGACTTACTAACTAATCCTGGGTTCAACAAGTGTTGCCACTGCTACAGGAAAAACTATAATGTGGCTCTGTGCCTAGCGAGTGCATCATGCTCCACAGTGTTGGCAGAAGTTTCAGCCAGACACAAAGGACTGTAACTTACCTTCCATCAACACCAAGGAAATGAAATTTGGCCACCACAGGATAAGTCTGGGCTCTTGCCAGTCTGTCATATTAAGCTGCAATTGACCTAGGGAATCAAGATCTAATAGAAAGGAACACACAAATGTAAGTACAGACAGGGTGGTTTTATAAGCTTTCAACCTTGTGGCTGTCCTCTAAAGTGAGAATCAGAGGTAAGTGCATTTATCTGTCAGGATAATCTGTGGTGGTCAGGGAAATTGAAAGAACGCAATACATAGGCCTTCTAGTATACACAATACACTGTCTTCCTCCACAGTTGTAAGACGGAGTCATAGTCTAACTGCAGAAAATCTGGTCCTGAATCCTTTTATAAAATTGGCAAGCAATGTAGCTCACAGATGGGTGCTTTGCCACTTCCCTCACACCTACACACAGTCACAACTGAGGTGACGCATTCTGCACCTGCTGCGGTTTCTGGAGAAGTTTCAGAGGCAGGCCAAAGCACAATAAATTATAGTTGACTAGCTAGAAGAAAATGATGATGTTCATAATATCAGTAACGAGAAGGAAATAACACACCATTGACATCTCTTTTAAATACAAGTTTTGCTTAGTGTGCCACAGTGGTTCATACCTGTAATCCTAGCACTCTGGGAGGCCAAGGCAGGTGGATAACCTGAGATCCGGAGTTCAAGACCAGGCTGAGCAAGAGCAAAGCACCAATCTCTACTTTACCCAGGTGCTGTGTTTGGCACCTGTAGTCCCAGCTATTTGGGAGGCTGAGGCAAGAGGATGACTTGACCCCAAGAGCTTGAGGTTACTATGAGCTATGAGGCCACCACACTCTACCCTGAGTGACCGAGTGAGACTCTGTCTCAAAAAAAAAAGAAAAAAGAAATAAATGCAAGTATGTTTTTTTCAATGACATAATTTATAAAGAAAAATAAGAAGTCATACACCATTTTGTTTCGTTTTTTGTTTTTTTGTCTTGTTTTTTGTTGCTTTTTTGTTTTTTTGTTTTGGGGGGTTTTTTTGAGCCTGGAAACAAAGTTTGGCAATGATTGGTTGGTTTTTGCATGGTTGGTTAATTGTTCTTAACTAGTATTATTTCTTTACAAACTCATTCTAGAAAACTTAGATCATATTGATACACTAAAAAAAAAAAAAAAAAAAATGGTCTATTACCTCACCACCCAGAGATAACAACTGTGTAGGGCAGTTTTGTAAATTTTTGATCTATGCATAGATTTTTTTTAATGGATCATATTGTACATAGAATATTATAACATTACTTTTTAAATATAATAGTACACATTACAATGTCATTTCAATGACTACCTTTATATGCCATCAAGTGTATAATTTATTTAACTAGTCATGTATAGAGGTACATTGGTAGATATATAATATTTTACCATCATAAATAACATTGTCAAGAACATATTTGTACAATAACTTTGAATACACTGTCCTAGGGATTGAATTGCCGAGCTAAGAGAAATATACATTCCAAAGCACATAAGATACACCAGTACAAGTTGGCTTTGAGGTATTCCTTACTTATCACAATTTTATAAATTGCTTTTCACTGCCCAAGAAATGAATTCCACTCAACCAGTGGTGAGCAGGGTAGGCTGAGGTCATAAAACAGAGTCCTGGTACGTTTGAAGGGTTGTAGACAGAAGGTTGTATCTATACTGATATTTCTCTTCATCCTTTGAAATCTGTCTTATACTTGTAAATGGTTATGGAATTTTATTCACACCAACTATGGAGACGGTATGAAAGGTAAGTTCCATGTAGAAACTTAGATAATTTTCAGGGATCAACTTCCACATTTTTATTTTTGGACTAAAATTAAATCATTCAAAAATTATTATTGAGAATGTCAAGACAGCAACAGCAGAGCATTAAACCAAGCAGGGGGCCCTTCCAAAGCTCAGGGCCCTGTGCAGCTACACAGATCCCAGGTACAGAAAGCGATGCTGGTCTCATGCTTACCCACCAGTTATTTGCCATGATTATCTGGTCATATGTAGCCAGGAATTCATAAGCGTGCTGAAAAGCAGGGAGCATCTTTTATGTAACTGCAAATGTAACCATTTATTAATTCCTATTAACTATATCTCACCACACTTTCCTTACACTTCATATAGAGGAAAAAATAATCACCCTAATTCTATAAATGAATAAATGTCATCATCCGTCAGGGAAAAGTTTAAATTTACAACACAGGCATTTAACTCTGAAGATGAAGCTCCCACAAAACCACATTCACTAATGCCATATTTTGAAATCTTGAACGTTTGTGCCCGTTTGAAGTATGTGTTTCAACTCAACAAAATAATATCCTTTATTGTTAAGTTTTTTTAATTAAAAAAACCTTGGTCTGTGTGTTAACACTGAATTGAAGAAATCAACAAAAAACTAAAGGAAGTCAGTCAATGGGTTGATATTTGGCAACCAAAAGACACTTTATATTCAGCGCCTCATTTTTCTGTTGCTTTTGCTTTGGTTTCCATGGAAATGTATATTTCCTGCAAGCTAAACCTTTTTGTGGTCTTAGCTATGGGAGCGGGGAGGAAAGTAGAAATAAATACAGCTAGATAGTCAGAAAAAATGTTGATTTATAATAAAATACGGGTGAAGCTGAGTGAATGAAGTTCTGACTGGCCCATTGAGTTCTTCGCAAATAAATCAGTTTACTTCAGACATACGTACATTAACCTAAGAAAAACAAAATATGTTTATGTTGGCAACAACATATTAAAACAGGCTTTAGGTATAACATTGGCCTTTGCTTATTTTATTAATTAGACCTTCATTATTATCAGACAGACCTTTATTGGACACCTCCTATATGCTTGAATTGTGTTATGTACAGGCATTTGTTAGGTCATTTCTGTGGCTGGAAAAATGCTTAAACAATGTTAATTTATTCAGCATACTAAAAACACTTATAGGGCTTCTTCTCTGTGTTGAGCGTTGGAGAATACAAAGACAAACATACAACCAAGACTGTTCGCCCTAGAAATGGTGGCAGGAAGTGTGGAACAGTCACACTAAATGCAGTTCAGTGCAGTGGAATAAGGCTCTTTAAACAGGCTATGAGTTTCTACAGGTACATTCCCCATGACATAATGCAGAATATGAAAATACACTAAATAGGGTTTTAACTATCAGAGGCAAAAAATAAGCAGTAGAGTTATGTGAGTAAGAAATACTAGAGAAAATATAGAGAATGAAGGCGTAGACAAATAATTTAGAGGGAAAAAATAAAAGCAAAGAGAAAATAAAAGTTAACAATATTTAGGAAAAGACCAGAGAGAAGAAAAGGAATAAGAGGAAAGGGACCAAGGCAAACTATCATGAAAAACCAAAATGATACTGGGTCAAATGTCTGAAGGAGGAAAGAAATGGAGAAGGTTAGAGAGCCCTGTGAAATATATTTTGCACAAAACCAGGACAGCAGGCTTATTCTATCATTTCCTAGGTCCATTGTGTAACTGACAGAATCAGGACCAATCCACAGGGAAGGAAATCTACAGAAATGCTGTCCAGTTCTTGGAAGGCGATGATCCCCTATGGAGGATATAGGATAGAACAGGCAGCGTCAGGATGTACAATTGAAAGATTGTGTTCCTTGGAACTGCCAACTTCCACACCTTTGTTTTATCTAAGGAAGGCAATTTGTCCAAAGAGTGACTTCAAATGAGACCCATGTCAAAAGTGTTTATATTAGGGTTTTCTTTTTATTAATAGAGTCAATATCAAATGAGACCTTTATTGTTTAAAATCAATGGCCAAAATTCAAAACTTCCATGGTGAGCAGTCGTGGCTATCCCAGACATAAAAAAGCACTTGTCCATGGACCAAGGAGTTACCAAGGAGACTGCATCAATAAACATATCATGTTGTTAAAGATGCCAGGACTTCTTATGGAATATGACACTGGCAAGCAGTACATCTTGGATTATTACTAGAGTTTGCATTTAAAACCATGTTAGAGGACAGACCTCCTCAATCACTACCTGAACACTCCCTACCCTAAATGCCGCAAAAGGACATGTTTGAATCTCTATCTAAAAAGCACCAGCTCAACAGAGAGAACCACTCCTAGTCAGAGAAATCAGGATAGGCTACGATGAGTCAGCATTTATTTTTAAATGTGTGTTAGACTAAAATGGAGATTTAAACACCAAAGAGTTGTGTTTTATCTCCACACATTGGTTAGAAGTGAGCTCATAACTAGGTATAAACTCCAGAGATTAAAAAAAAAGTAGTATTTTTGTTTAACTTCTAACTTTGTATCTTAAAATAGCACTGCTGTTCCCTGACCAAGAAATAGCTAAACACTAGGGTCAGAGACTGTTTTCTTAATGACAGCCTCGTACCCTTGTGGTTATCTTTCCTGCTATACCAGCCACACACATAACCCCTCTGCCATCACCACCTCCACCATTACCACCCTTTGCTTGTTTTAGTTTCTTTTTGCTTTACAGCAGATTAGCTTTCCGTAATTTATATCCATGACAGTCACTATCTTCACTGAAATAAAGTTTTGTTCTGTGACAAACTGAATTCTGTAATTTATAACCCCAGCACTTGATAACTGACCTCAAGAGCCCTGGAAGAGTTCAACATATCTCAACTCTGAAAGCATCCTGAGGTTGTTCCAACTAGGGAAAGCAAAGTGGATGAACACTGGGGTGTGTTATCTGATCTTTGATCAAAATAAACATGATCTTTGGGGACATTCAAAGAGGAGCCTGCAGAGCCCAGGACTGGGGATTGCTAGGGGAAAAATATGCACTAGTGCATCTTTTGTCTAAATTTGGAACCTAAATGAAATGTTTGTCACCCTGTATGTACACGTGCATGCTTCTGCCACAGTGGTCTCCCCATCCAGCAGGTGCTCATGACATCAGGTGATTGTGCGAGCACATTAGAGGTGTTTATCCCTCCAGTCCTCTGTTGGCTTTGTGCCAACAGCTGTTACAGGAAGTTTTCTCTCTTAAGCCATTTTTATTTCCAGCTGCACACCAATTATTTAATGGAAGTCTAGTTATGTGAACATACTGTAGAAAACCACCCTTTTATGCTTCATCCTAGAACTCAAGTATGTTGGTGTTAGTCCTTCCATTATTATTGTCATTGGATCTAAAAACTCAAACCTTTAAACATGGGTGGGAGGAAGAAGTTGGAAGGTGAAAGGCAGGAGGAGGCTTCTTTCTTGGTAGTTTTAACTACACCTGGAGGTTTTTAGAAGTTGTGCAGCTCACATTTTGGAAGGAAACATTGTTGTGCTCTTCTTTCTCAAGATGATGTCTGAAGCATGAGCTGGAAAACATCCCTCACCCTGAAAAATATCCCTAGGGTGGCTCAAAGAGAAAGAGCTTATGAAAGCAAGTAGTTATTTTTGCCCTGTCTATCCATAGTGCAGAAAGTTCTCACGTTTGGTTTGCAAATTGCATTTGCTAAATTTCTGTGGCAGCCTTTCACACAAAGAAAGAAGGGGTTTTGTAAACTGAGATTAACTAAATAGTGTGGTCTAATCCCATCTAGTTTGTGTTTATGCATGCTTCACTGTGGGATTTACAGCCTTAGCCCATGGAAAGACAGAATAAACGAAGTGAGCACAAAGCATTCAGGCTATGAGTTTTGGGAATTCGGATCAGGTTCAGGTGGGAATTCAGTGAAAGATTTATCTGAAAAGAAGATGCAGAAATAGAGAAAGATTGAAGAAATCAAACTCTTTTCATTTTTGTCAACACACCATTTAAAATTTTCTCAAAAAAGAAAGAGAAACATCGTTACATACACTCCCTACACACTGAGAAATCTGTTTGATAGAAAGCAGTTTTCTTGCTGGTTCTTTCCCTACAGTGGTTTCTTCCATTTCTGACCCTAAGTCCTAGACCAGAAGTACCACACCAGTCTCAAAGGTCTATTTTTTCCTTTTCCATGCATCTGGAAGATTCTTGTATTTATACCCCATCAGGCTTGTCAATGAAGAGATGGCAGTAATTGACAGAGGGCAGTGACTGTGTCCTGAAAGGTTAAGAGTAGAATGTAAGCTATGTCTAAAATGTTCCCACCAAGTCCATTTTGCCTTATTAAGCTGTTGCAAAGACTGCATTCATTCTTCCGACTCCAGATCAAGTTGACTGATAAGGAGCTTTTATTATTTCTTCTCACCTGGATAAGAAAAGGTCTACTTGTTATGAGAGGTCCTTTTGTTAGACGGTATATGCCCTTTGTGTTCATGTTTTCCTTTGGTCCCCTTATTGCCTCTTGTATTTTACCAGCTTTCACCTTGGGAGAGCTGAGGGCAGCTGGGGAACAGGATTGTGATGCCTCTCACTGCACAAAAGTGGTGGGATAAGACCCATAGGAAAGAAGCCAAAATAAGAAAATATATATTTGAGTCCTTGTTGATTTCCTATGTCTTAAATGGTCTTATCAGTGATAATAAAAAGAGCTGATTTTTGTGGAAGGAAAAGGAAGAAGAGCAGGTCTCCTTTGTACAATGTAGTGAAAATAAAGGATAGAAAAATCTGAGAAATGTAAAAAAATCTTTATGGATTAGACCAGCCATCAGAAATTACACTAACAACTTTAACTTACATGATTAAGTTAAAATATATTAGAAAAGAGGTCCTCAGCCCCTGGATAAAACATGGCAGACTAAACAAATTCACTTATCTTTGTTTCGACCTCAAATCTCATTCAAATTACAGTGAAACTTTTTTCCTAGTATTAATGTAAATCCAAAAAGACAAGGCAAAAAGTAAAATTACAACCAACTAGATATGTCAACAAATGTCAGAAGCTAGAAAGTGGATGAAGTAGCAATAACTGGCCAGGTAAAGCTGAAAAGGTGAAACTAAGAGCAATTGTTGTGGTGGCCAGGATTATGCATTTTAAAGTATGTTAAATTAAGTACATGTAATGTTAATAGACAGATGGTACATATATACATACGTACATGGGATAGAAGAAAGATAGATGTTTTGGGCATCAAAAAATTCAACTAAAAATAGATTGTATAGTGAATTTTAAAAATTTCTGACTTGTATATTCCATAAAACAATTTGGAAAATTATGTATCTTCTCACTTTTTTAAGTTGACATCTAAAATTTTTTATAATAAATATTTTCAAAATATTTAATGCCTGGCAAATTGTAAATACTGATTTTTTTAATAATGTTAAATCATAATTTTGAATTAAACAGTGAAAATTTAAGACCATTACAATTTTATGACTGCTATCATGCATTTTAAAATTAAATGAAAACACTTTTTTAATCATTATTCCTTTTACTCATTGAATTTGTACTCCCATTTTACTTCCCTCATAGCACTTTTTTGCTTGAAAATCCTTTTTAGATCTTCCATCATACTTCTCTGCAACAAAAAATATTTTAAAATTGGAAATTTAAAAATTAATCTTCTGGTACCATAAAGCTCTAAATAATAAAAAAAATCTTATAGTTAAGTTATTGCATCAAATACTATTATTACAGGAGTAGTCAAAATGCCATAAATTTATAAGTTATTAAAAATAAGTTGAACTTTTTTGCTTTTTTAGTGTTTTTTGTTATATAGATATATTATGCATTATGCAGCGTGATACAATACTTCAAAGTCATGGCTTTAAGAGTACCCATTACCAGAATAGCCTACATCACACCTCACATGTATTTGAATTTTTTTCTAAAGATTCTGATAAGAAACATAAGAAGATAAAAATTTACCAAAATACTTGATATATAAGATTACCATTGACAATATTTAGATGAAAGCAAAACGGAATCTATGTATGATAGATAGGGTTTTTTCCTGGCTCATAGTAGGACAAGCAGAGATGATATTAATATATCCTGAGAATCATTTATTTTATTTTCCCTTCATCAAGTTTTGAGTGCATTTTAACTAAACAATCAAGAAACTTTTGCTTCTATGTGTTTCCTCCTTTTAAGGGAAGAAACACATTTTTCTAAAAGCCTGCAGTTGAGGTTATATGTAATTTGAATTGTTTGGATCATAAAACAATTAGTTTTTACTACCTAATAATTTTTTAAACACCACAGGTAAAAAGGTAAATTAAGGTCCCTGCTCTGTAATGATGCTTAAATACATTTTAATAACTAAAGATTTTGAGACCTGATATAAAGGCCCTAGGACTTTTTGATAAGACCCATTTTTACTGTAGATAGGTGATATCTCACTTTTGTTTTTATTTAATTTCCCTAATGATTACTGACATTGAGCATTTTTCTCATGTGTTTGTTGGCCGTTGGTATATCTTCATTTGAAGTTTCTGTGTATGTCTTTTACCTACTTTTTAATGGGGTTGTTTGATATTTTCTTGCCAATTTTCTTGATTGCTTTGTAGATTCTGATACTCAGCCCTTTATTGAATATATAGTGCCCAAATATTTCTTTCCACTGTGTAGGTTGTCTATTTGCTTTATTGATTGTATCCTTGGCTGTGCCTTTTATCAGGTCCCATTTATTGTTTGTTCTTTTCTTTTTTTGCAATCAAAGGTAAGTCAGCAACAGTTTCCAATACTTGCTATTACTATAGGATGCTTTTTCTAAATTTCATGGTAACCACAGAACAAAAACCTATCACAGAAATGCTAAAAAATAAAAAGCAACAAATTGAAACATAATATCGGAAAAAATTACTTAACCACCAAGAAAGACAATAGCACAGGATTAAGGAAGAAGGGAGACAGAAAACAAGTTAAAAAAATAAAAAATAAAAAATAAAATAATAAACCAATAACTATAGTAAGTCTTCACTTATAATGTGAAGACAAAATGCAAATGGAATAAATTCTCCAATTAAAATACATAAGGTGGCTGAATGGATTAAGAAAACAACCAAATATATATTGCCTACAAGAAACTCACTTTATCCATGAAGAAACTCATAGATTGAAAGTTTAAAAGTAAAAAATATCTTTCATGCAAATGGAAACCAAAAAAGAGCAGGAGTATATTTATATCAGATAAAATATACTTTAAGTCAAAAACTGTAAAAAGAGAGAAAGAAAGTCTTTATATAATGATAAAGAAATCAACTCAGCAAAAGGGTATGACAATAGTAAATATATATGTACCCAACACTGGAACATCCAAATATATAAAACAAAATGGATCTAAAAATAAGATAGACCACAATACAATAATAGTTGGAAACTTCAACACCTCACTTTTGACAATGGAGAGAAAATCCAGAAAGAAAACCAACAAAGAAACAAAGGAATTGAACAAGTCTTCAAATTAAACAAACCTAACAGATATTCATAGAAAATTTCATCCAACTACAGAATACACAATTTCTTCATCAGCATTTGAAATATTCTTCAGGATAGACCATATGTTAGGCCACAAAATCAGTATCAAAAAATCCAAAAAGGATTAAAACATATCAAATACATTTTTGAACACAAAAGAATAAAACTACAAATTAATAACAAGAGGAATTTCATAAACTTTACAGTTACATGGAAGTTAAACAATATGCTCCTGGACATCAACAAGTCAATGAAGAAATTAAGAAGGTTATTTTAAAATAACTCGAAACAAATGAACATGGAAACACAACATGCCAGGACACATGGGATATACCCAAATACATTACCAGGAGGGAAGTTTATAGCAATAAACACCTACATGAAAAAAATAGATTCTAAATAAACAACATAACAGGCACCTTTAGGAACTATGAAAACAAACAAAATACCAAATTAGAAGAAAAATAATAAAAATAACAGCAGAAATAAATTAAATTGAGAATAAAAAATACAAAAATAGACAAAATGAAAAGTTGGGGTTTTGAAAAAATAATCAAATTCAACAAACATTCAGCTTGACAAACTAACAAAAAAAGACAAAAGACACATAAAATCAGCATGATAATGGAAACATTATAGCTGATACCACAGAAATACAAAGGATCATTGGAGACTAATAATGTACAGCCATTTGTCAAAAAATTGGAAAACATAGAAGAAATGGATAAATTCTTGCATGCATACAAGATGACAAGATTGAGCCAGTAAGAAATAGAAAACTTGAACAGATCAATAAATAGTAATACGATTGAAGCAGTAAAGAAAAGTCACTCACCAAAGAAAAGCCCAGAACCTGATTGATTCTTTGCTGAATCTATCAAGCATTTAAAGAACTAATACCAATTCTACTCAAACTATTTCAAAGAGTTGAAGAGGAGGGAATACTTCCCAACTCCTTCTGTACAGCCAGCATTACTCTGATATGAAAACCAGACAAAGACACAACAAAAATAAAACAAAACTGCAGGCCAATATTCATGACAAACAGATACAAAAATCCTCAACAAAATATTGGCAAACAAAATTTGACAACACCCTAAAAGATCATTCTTCATGATTAAGTGGGATTCATCCCAAGGATGCAAGGATAGTTCAACATATGCAAATAAATAAATGTGATGCATCATATCAGCAGAATCAAAAACAAAAGCTTATATGATTATTTTGATAGATGCTTAAAACTCAATGTCCGTTCATGATAAAAACCCCCAACAAATTGGGTGTAGAAAGAAAAAACAATAAAGGCCATACATGACAAGTTCACAGGTAATATCATACTGAAAGGGGAAAACATGGCAAGCCTTTCCACCAAGGCCTGAAACACCATAAGAATGCTCACATTCACCACTTTTATTCAACAGAGTACTGGAAGTCCTAGAAAGAGCAATAAGTCAAGAGAAAGGAATTAAAGGCATCCAGATTGAAAAGGAAGAAGTCAAATACTTCTTGTTAGTGAAGACATGAACTTACATTTAACAAAACCTAACAACTCCATGAAAACAATCTTATACCAACAAATGAATTTAGTAAAGTCGGAGGATAAAAAAATCAACTTATAAAATTATCAGTAGAGTTTATGTATGTTAACAGTGATCAATATGAAATAGAAATTAAGAAAGCAATCCCATTTACAATATCTACCAAAAAAACCTAGGCATAAATTTGACCAAAAAAGTGAAAGATCACTACATAGAGAACTATAAAAATGATGAAAGAAATTGAAGATGAAACAAAAAAAATGGAAGGATGCCCTGTGCTCATGGATTGGAAGAATGCATATTGTTAAAAAGTATATGCTACCCAAAGAGATCAACAGATTCAATGCATCCCTATTAAGATACCAATGACATTCTTCACTGAAATAGAAAAAAGAATTCTAAAATTTATATGGAACCACAAAAGACCCCAAATAGCTAAAGTAATCCTAAGCAAAAAGAACAAAGCTGGAGGCATCACTTTTATTTCAATATACAATGGCATAAAAAGAATGAAATCTGGTTATTTTCAACAATATGAATGGAAGTGGAGGTCATTATGTTAACTGAAATAAGCCAGGGAGAGAAAGATAAGTGTCTCATGTTTCAGTCATATGTGAGATGTGAAAGGTACAGAAGTGGATCCCATGAAGGTAGAGAGTAGAATGGCGGTTATCAAAAGTTATAAAGGATGAAGGGAATAAGGGGAAGGCAGCTATGGGTCCAAAAATATAGTTATATAGAAGGAATAAGTTCTACTATTTTATAATACAGTAGGAAAATTAAAGTTATAATAATTTATTGTATATTTCAAAATAGCTAAAAGAGACAAATTGTAATTTTCACAATATTAAGAAAAGATAAATGTTTGAGGTGGTTGATGTCCCAATTATCTTGATTTGATTATTATACATTGTATAAATGTATCAAAATACTCTTATGTATGACAAAAATAGAACTTTGATCTATCAACAAAAAATGAAAAAAAACTATCAAAGAATTAAAGAGCCTGTAATAAAGATGTATTTCATCTGAAAAAAATAAGTAAACAAAAAATGCATAGTTTAAGGGTTAAGCAGAAATTTAGAATTACTATATGTTAATGTACTATATGATAATGTACTATATTTGCAACTATTTTGCAAATATGTCTGATATACTGCCTTATTAGGCCAGAAGTACCCAATTCTGTGCAAAAACAAAATAAAACTTAAAGTACTAATAACAGGAAGTAGAAGCAAAGCAAAACCTGCTTTCATGTTTATTAGCCATATAAGGAAAAGAAACCTAAGAACCTGACATGGCCACAGGGAGCCTCTTTTTCCCTAATCCTCAGGGAAATAAGTAATAATTTTCCCATTTTCTATAAAATTATACTGAAGGAAAAAAAAGATTTGGTTGTCTACTGATTTATTTTTTTAAACTGTAAGATAGTTTTGCCTATTGAGTAGGCAAAGATTATAAAGTGGTACAACCCCAACCTTCTTCAGGATTTGAGGCACTCTTAATCATAGTGATAAAATTTTTTTTTGAGAAAACACAAATATTTCCTTTTGCTCATTCACAAACATGAGATAATACCCATTTTTTAAAAGCTAGCTAATAATGTTCTAATGCAGTAATTTCTACTTCAGCTACATTCAGCCTTCTTAAAATTCAAGACCAACGGTTTCTATCCCTTTTTGTCCTGGCAAATCTCACAGTAGCAAGCATTGACATTCTTCATTGTTCCAACAACTTTCAAATTACATTTAAAATTAAGGATTTTTTTTCTCATAAACATCATTGTCCATTTAATGTGCTTCCCATAACCTTTCAGTGCAAAATGTTGGAAGAGAGACATTTGCATGGTTATTCTTTCAATTTTGGCTTACTATAAAATTACAAACACCCATGCACGCACATGTACAAACACACACTCACACTAGCTCTAAGCAGAGCTGCAGATTGAGCTGGCTGGGTAGCCACAGGCTGTGCCTGCTGCTCAGTTCACCACCCACTAAGCGCTCAGAATTGATCATCATCATGCCTTGCTTTGCAGCTCCCTGAGCAGGCTTTTTCCACATTCATATCTTTCACATACTGCTCCTTCTCCCTGAATTGGGCCCCCCATACTAAGCGACTCCCACTTTTTTCAAGGATCAATGAGCCTTTCTTTACTATCTAAGCTAAATTAAGAACTCCTTAGTCCTAATCTTTCCATTACACTTATCACATTGTATTGTAATAGCACTGATCTGTCTCCACAGTGTATTACATTCTCCTTAAAAGAAAGGACCAAGTCTTGGACATGTTTGTATGTTCTGCATCTAGCAAGATGTCCTACACATGGCTTAGCCTCCCTTTTTGGTTGTTCAATTTGTGAATAAATAAATGCCAGTAAAAAACACACAGGAAGCCCCAGAGTCCCTATTCTGGGATCATTTCTCCATCGGCACCAGCTTTTCACTCTGTTCTCTATCCTTCCCTACATCATGGAGTCTTCTTCCTCAGTAGAGTCCTTCTTTGCAGGCCACTCTCATTTCAAGAATGTAATTTACGTATCAGAGAAACTCCAATCTCTATGTTCCCCTCCATGACCACAGAAGATGTGTAATATATATACATATATATACATATACTCACTGTAAAGATGAGCTCCGAAAAATCAACCCATTCATCTGTGTGATCAAAGCACCTTGACAGAGCCAGAGTAAGGCTGGCAATAGAGTCATAAAACCACAACTCTTGGTTTGATACCAGTTTGTTATCAGGTATACATGTAGAGTACAGCAACCCCCAAATGTACCTCCCCTCTTCCCTGCTTGTGTCTCTCATTCATTAAAAAGGCAAAGCACTCTGTAAACACTAACAATCCAAAATTCCAGTTTAAAATGCTGAGGTGATAGCACAGGAAAGCAGTCAACTTTAGAGTCAGGAAAGGTCTCATAAAGATGAGCTCCCAGAGCAGGCACTCTGCACACCACACGGTCTCATTTCAATTCCCTGTCTAGTCCCATTGTTTATGAGCGCAGCAGTAAAATCCCCCAGCACTAAGCACTCCCTAGGACCTCTTGAAAGGGCTCCCCACTCCCTTAAGCTGCCCAAAAAGTCTAATTAGTAAGCCTGTCTCAGATCCTTTACTCCAGTGGTTCAGATAGCTACACCATTTGTAGACTGACCAATCATTTAGACTGACCAATCATTTCCTGCTTTTACTGAGGTGGCTTATTTTAGTCAACACCTCTGCACACTCCTGAAAATTCTCAACCCAGATTATCCGGGCTCTGTTTATAGCAGAAAGTTTTATTCTCAGTACTTTTGACTCCAAGCACTGTTTGGAAAGACTTCACTCATATAAAGTCTTACAGTTCTTTTGTTGGCCTTATCATGACCTGAACATTTTATTAAAAAGCACCCTGTTAATCTTTTGACCACAAGAACTAAAGTGCTTGGGGTTGATAGTACTGCCAAAGTAGTGCTTGCTCCTAAAAAGGGAAAGTGTTAATTCTATTTTCAAAATAACTCATCTTACCCTTGCTCTGTTAGCAAATATAATCAATCAGTCCAAGAAGCCTACAGTGTGGGGATGAGCAGGGTTGGGTAAAGTGTGTGTAAATCCACTTGTTGGTCCAGCTTCCTGCTGTGGTGTCACAAACTTCACCTCCCCGTGGGTGAATTTCCACTTATATGAAGTGCAATAGCCAGAAATGGGCTTGAAATGGACTTTTCAATTACAGAATATAAAAAGGGATTCTCTGTGGGTGCAGCCAGGCTAATACACACTGACTGGGTAGAAATTGCAAAGTAACAAAGGTAATCAGAGGCTCAGAAGACAGACAATGATTCAATTCGTCCCTGGGCAAAGTCATTCTCAGCTCAGAATGTCACCAGAGTCCTAGGAGTCCTAAAAGTGTCTTCTCTACTAGTGAATTTGTAAAGCTATTTGCCTACCTGCACCAGGAGTGAAGACAGCAAGCTCATATCAGGTGGGAAGGCATCGTAGCACTATCCAAGGAGATAAAATACTTAGAGGTGGGCTGTACTGCAGGGCAACTCAGATAATCATGCTGGTCTCAAGCACAGACCCCAATAGGATAAGATGTCAGAAAGAGAATGCTTAAGAAAGAGATTGTCATTGGACCTTTTTCTTCCACTACTTATCTTAAGCTTCCCTCCAGTCCCCTCACCCACTCCCGCTCTCATCGGCCTCCAAAATTAAAAAAAAAAACAAAAAACCTTCAACTCTCTCACTTCCTAGCCCTGCTCTGCAAAGTAACTGAAATCAATGATGCAATTTCTGTTTATTCCTTTCCCATAACTAAACTCACACACCTTAAAGTTAGACTCTTCTATGCTGTAAGCTCCCAGCTGGTGAATAAAGCCCTTCCTCTTATAAACGTGGTGTTTGGGTGCTCTTTCTCTCTGTTGGGCCTTGTCTTCCTGCAACATTTTTGGTTCCCTGACCAGGAAGCTCATCCCTAGAGAGAACATGCACCTGGCAGTTGCCGCCAATCCTCTGGACACCCACATGGGGGCCCCTGATCGGCCTGGGCAACGTGAACTACTGAGCGCGCCGGGGAGGCAGTTTGGCCTCCCTGTGTGGACGCCTCGGCTGGGCTGAGAAAGGACCCCGTCGGCGGGTCTTCAAGGAGTCAAACACCAGGAGGAACTGGCATGGAGGAACAGGTACCTACACAGGGAGCCATCTAAGGCAAGGTATAATCATTCTGAGGGTCCCACTACAGTTGTAGTGGAAGAAAGAGCCTGATCAACTCCTTGGGCATTAGATTGCCGGCAAGTCTGTTGAGAGGTGTGTAAGAGTGCGTGGATGTGGTGTGACTGAGAGAACTCTGAGAGTGGAGTTGGACCTCCCTTCACAAGGCCTAGGAGATTGTTGGTTTGCCTCCTATGGCTACGTGGCAGCTGGCGTGGGAAATCGAGGCTGCCCAGGTTAAAAAATAGGTTGATAATATAATTGGCCATGAGAGATATTTTGGCCAAGACTTGGTAAACAGAAAAATACCTTTACAAACTGAATGGGTGTTCTAGCAAATATATGAATGCAGCCCCTCCCTCACCTTGGACAAGGTTATTAGGTCTTTGCAGTGGTTTTTGTCTGGGGAAGGGATTAGGGTGTGTGCTCCTTAGTCAGGGTGGAGCCATCCAAAATGTTTGGAACTGCTTTCTTCATGGCCTT
>CAUYRH010001895.1:0-13117 GCA_963574655.1 Perodicticus potto
AATGACCTTCTTCATAGATATAAACATATCAATGTTAAAATTCATGTGGAAATTCAAAGACCCTGGATAACCAAATCTATCTTGATTTAAAGAGCAAATCTGGCAGCATGATACTACCAGACTTCAAATATACCTCAAATCTACAGTAATAAAAATAGTATGGCACTGTCATAAAAACCTACACATAAACCAATGGAACAGAATGGAAAATATATAAATAAATTAATATATTTACAGCCTACTTATATTTTTACAAATACTCCAAGAGCACATATTGGGGGAAAGGGGTAAAGGACATTCTGCTCAATAAATAGTACTGATGTAACTGTATAGCCACATGCAGAGTGATGCAGACTAGTGATACCTTTACCTCTCAAGTTATCTAAAAATCACCTGTGTATGGATTAAATTATTTTTTATTTCATTAAATCATAATTGTATACATTAATGAATTTATGGGGTAAAATTTTCTGATTTGATATACAATGAGGAAAACTTACATCAAACTTGTTAACATAATCATCAACTCACTTATTTGCATTGGTAAGACATTTATACTCTACTCTTAATAGTAGAGTATATTGGATTGTACCATTGCATTAGGAACACTAGGTGAAGCCCCACCAAATACCCTCACTCCTCCTGTTCTCCGCCCTCCCCTCCCCTGTTCCTTCTCTTCTCTCCTTCTTTTTAGTTTTATTTTATCATTCATATGAATGTCTGTAGTTGATTATATAGTGGTTTCATAATAGTATTGAGTACATTGTGTACTTTTTCTTCCATTCTTGAGATATTTTACTAAGAAGAATATGTTACATCTCCATTCAGGTAAACAAAAGATGTAAAGTTTCCATCTTTTTAAAGCAGCATAGTATTCCATGGTATACATATACCACACTTTGTTAATTCATTCATGGGTCAAGGGGCACTGAGGCTGCTTCCATGACTTGCCATTTATGAATTGGGCTGCAGGAAACTTTGTTTCGAATGTCTTTGTTGTAAAATTATTTTTGATCATCTCAGTATATACCTAGTAGAGGAATTGCAGGATAAAATGGTAGTAGGTACCTATAGTTCCTTGAGTATTCTCCAAATTTCTTTCCAGAAAGGACATATCAGCTTACATTCCAACCAGCAGTGTAGAAGTGTTCCTTTCTCTCCACATCCATGCTAACATCTGTGGTTTGGGGATTTTGCAATGTGAGCTAATCTTAGTGGAGGTACATGATACCTCAAAGTGGTTTTGATTTGGATTACTCTAATGATAAAAGATGATGAGCACTTCTTCATGTGTTTGTTGGCCATGTGCCTGTCTTCTTCAGAGAAACTTCTGCTCAAGTCTCTTGCCCACAAAGAAATGGGGTTCTTTGTTCTTTTCTTATTGATTAGAATCTGTGGATTCTAGTTATCAGACTTTTGTTAGAAACAGAAACTGCAAATATCTTCTCCTATTCTTAAGGCTGCCTGCTTGCTTTATTTACTGTTCTCTTTGCCCTGGGGAAGCTTTTTAGTCTGATCAGATCCCAGTAATATATTTTTGGTGTTGCTTCAATTTCCTGGGGGGTTCCTCCTCATAAAAAATTCTCCCAGGCCAATTTCTTCAAATGTTATTCCTGAACTCTCTTCTAGTATTTTCATACTTTCATGTCTTAAGGTTAATTCTTTAATCTAGTGAGAACAATTTTTGTTAATGGTGAAAGGTGAGGGTCCAGTTTCAGCCTTCTGTAGGTCACCACCCAGTTCTCCTGGCACAATTTGTTAAATAGGGAATCTTTCCCCCAATGAATGATAGGCTTTTATAGGCTTATCAAAGATGAAATGACTATATGTGGCTATGTTGATCTCTTGGTTCTTTACTCTGTTCCATAAGCCTATTTCTGTATTTTTGTGCCAATGTTGTGCTGTTTTGATCACTATAGATTAACAGTACTAGCCTAAAGTCTGGTAATGTGATACCTCCTGATTTGTTTTTATTTCTAAGTAATGTCTTGGCTATTTGACGTTTTTTTCTGATGTTATATAAAATGAAGTAATATTTTTTCAAGCTCTTTAAAGTATGACAATGGTGCATTATAGTGATTGCATTAAATATGTAAATTGCTTTTGGGTGGTATGGACATTTTAACAATGTTGATTCTTCCCAGCCATGAGCATAGTATGATTTTCCATATGTTCACATCTTCTGCTATTTCTTTTCTCAGGGTTTCATAATTCACTTTATACAGACCTTTCTTGTCCTTCATTAAGTAAATACCCACATATTTCATCTTCTTGGACACTACTGTAAAAGGAATAGAGTCCTAAACTATATTTTTTAGCTTGACTATTATTGGTATATATAAATGCTACTGATTTGTAAGTATTGATTTTATATCCTGAGACACTGCTGTATTCCCTGATCACTTTTAAGAGATTTGTAGTTGAGTCTCTGGGGTTTTCCAGGTATAAGATCATATCAAGAATTAAGACTGAGAGTTTTATCTCCTCTCACCCTCTCTGGATACCCTTTATTGCCTTCTCTTGCCTGATTACAATGGCTAAGACTTCCATTACTGTTTTGAATAGGAGTGGAGACAATGGGCATCCTTGTCTATTTCCAGATCTGAGTGGAAATGTGTTCAATTTAACTCTATTCATTCTGATATTGGCTGTGGGTTTGCTGTAGATGGCCTTTATCAGTTTAAGAAATGACCCATCTAAGCCAATTTTCTTAAGTGTTCTGATCATGAAAGGATGCTGGATATTATCAAAAGCCTTTTCTGCATCAATTGAGAGAATCATATGCTATTTTTTATTTCATTTATGTGGTGTACTATATTTATAAATTTACTTATGTTGAACCAACTGTGTAACCCTGGGATAACACCAACTTGACCATGATGAATTTTTTTTTTTAACATGTTGTTGAATTCTCATTGCTAGGATATTATTGAATATTTTTAGAACAATATTCATAAATGGTATTAGTCTATAGTTTTCTTTCTTTGTTGTGTCATTTCATGGTTTGAGGATAAGGGTGATATTTGCCTCGTAGAATTTGTTGGGAAGTATTTCTTTTTTTTGCATGATTTTGAAAAGGTTATGTAATATAGCTACTAGTTCGTCTTTGAAGGTTTGGTAGAATTCTGATGTGAATCCATCTGGTTCTGGAATTACTTTATTTGGGAGATTTTATATAGTTGATGCTATTTCAGTGATTGATGTAGGTCTATTCAAAATTTCTAATTCTTTCTGGCTGAGACTAGGAAGGTGGTGTGCTTCCAGGTATTGGTCCATTTCCTCCACATTTACATATTTCTGGGAATAGAGTTTTTTGTAGTAATTATTGAGTATTTTTTTTTTTTATTTCTGAGGTATCTGTTGTTCTTTTTCCTTGATCGTTTCTTTCTTTCTATTTTTTTTTTTTTCTTTTTGCAGTTTTTGGCCAGGGCTGGATTTGAAACCACCACCTCCAGCATATGGGGCCAGTGCCCTTCTCCCTTGAGCCACAGGTGCTGACCCCTTTATCATTTATGATTGATGATATTAGAGATATTACTTTTCTGTTTCTGGTTAGTTTAGCCAAGGTTTATCAATTTTGTTAATCTTTTCAAAAAGTAACTTTTTGTATCATTGATCTGAATGATTGTTTTGTTTTTAGTTTCATTTAATTCTGCTCTAATTTTGGTTATTTCTTTTCTTCTGCTGGGTTTGGGTCTGGAATGGTCTTCCTTTTCCAGTTGCTTGAGACGAACCATTAAGTTGTTGACTTCCTCTCTTTCTGTTTTCTTGATGAAGACTTCCAATGCTGTACATTTCCCTCTTACAACTGCTTTTGCAGTATGACCCAGGTTTTGATAATTTGTATCTTCATTGTCATTTTGTTCTGAAAATGTGGTTATTTCCTTCTTAATCTCATCTTTGTCCCAGCTATCATTTAGCATAACGTTATTTAGTTTCCATGGTTTAGTTTGAGTATGAAGATTCCTCGTTCTGTTGAGTTAAACTTTTATTCTGTGATAATCCAAGAAAATACAAGGCGTAATTTCTATTATTTTAAAAATTTCCTGAGGTTAGACTTGAGTCCTAAGATATTATCTAATTTGGAGGACGATCCCTGGGCTGATGCAAAGAATGTATGTTCAGTTTTGTTAATCTGAAATGTTCTGTAGGTGTCTGTTAAGTCCATTCGTTCTTAGGGTCAATTTTAAGTCCATTATTTCTTTGTTTAGTGTCTTCTTGGAGGATCTATTTAGAACTGCCAAAGGGGTATTGTAATCTCCAACTATTACAGTGCTTCAATATATAAAATTGTTCGTATATGATAGGGTTTGCTTTGTAAATTGAAGAGCATTCTGGTCATTTGCATAAATGTTAATTATTGAATACTCTTCTTGTTGAGTATTTCCCCTGACAAACATGTAATGTCCCTCTTTATATTTCCTTACCTTTGTTGGTTTAAAACCTATTGTATCTGCAAATAAATTGCAACCCCTGCTTATTTTCTGATTTCCATTTGCCTGTATTATAGATGTCCACTCCTTCATCCTGAGCCCTTTCTTTATCCTTTAAGGTAAAATGAGACTCTTGTATGCAACAGATATCTGGTCTGAGTTTTTGAATCCAGTCAATCAACCTGTGCCTCTTTAGAGGACAATTTAAGCCATTAACATTCATTGAGAGAATTGATAGGAATGGTATTGTTTTAGGTATCTTGTTTTCAAATGTCCAGTGGATACTTTTAATCCTTTCACCATTGTGAGAGTTAGGTTTTGTTTAATAATTTCTGAGTGCATTTACTTTTGTGTTAGATAGTTGTGCTTGTCATTATCAAATATTGGTCAGAGAATAACTTGGTTTAGTTATGGTAAATTTCCTCATATGTATATGTCAGTGAAGTATTTTATTTCTCCATCAAAAATGAAACTCAGTTTATTTGGATACAGGGTCCTGGGCTGAGAGTTGTTTTGTTGTAGGAGATTTAAGGTCAGTGACAATCCTCTACTGGCTTGAAAGGTTTCAGTTGAGAGATCTGCAGTCATTCTAATATTTCTCCCTTTTTAGGTGATGCTTTTCTTACCTCTGTCTCCTTGCAAAATTTTTTCCTTCACATTAACTTTGGCTAAATTAATTATAATGTGTCTAGGAGATGCTTTATTTGGTCTGAGTCTTGCTAGAGTTCGGAAACTATCTACTATCTGAATTTTTGTATCTCTTGCCATGCTTGGGGATTTCTCCTCCTTATTATTTTGCAATAGAGTGTCTATGCCTTTAGGACCATTGTCTTCTCCTTCAGGAATTCCTGAGACAAATGTTTGACCTTTTGGAGTAGTCCCATAACTTTCTCAGGAAATGATCATTTTTTTTCTGTCTACTTCTCTGCCTCTCTGAGTGTTTGGAAGAGTTCTAAACTTTGTCTTTAACTTCCGAGATCCTTTCTTCTGCCTGCTCAACTCTATTACTGAGGGTTTCTACTATATAATGAAGCTCCTTGAATAATTTCCTTGTTTCCATGGGCTCTGCTATCTCTTTTGTCATTATGTCCATATTCTTGGTGATTTTTTCTTTGAATTCATTAATATCTTGAGAAAACTTTTGTAATAATCTTTGTATTTCTATTTCCATCTTTTCTGCCATTTTATTCATCTTTCTTTTCTTTTTTTTTGATTGTTCATTCATTTGAAATGTCACTTTTATTTTCTTTATTAAGTCAAATACATATAGGTCGTGAATACATTCATGCATATGTGGGGTACAATGGGCTGATTTTTTTTTTTTTTTTGTACAATCTGATGTGGTTATATCAAACCATCAACATAGCTTTCACTTCCTTTACTTGATTATGGTATCAAAACTTCTATGTTCTACACTTGACAAAATTGACCTGTACCCTTGTCATATACTCCATAGGTGTGGTCCTGCCTTTTACCCTCCCTCTGTCAAACCTTCGCCATCCCCTCCTTTCCCATTCCTTTTCTCTCCTTCATCCTGGGCTATATTTGTGTTCTATCTTTCATAAGAAAGTGTGAGTAAATATAAGTAGGTTTCATAGAAGTACTGAGTACGTTGGATACTTTTTCCTCCATTCTTGAGACATTTTACTCAGGAAAATATGTTCCAGATCCCTCCATGTAAACATAAAAGAGGTAAAGGCTTCATCTTTTTTTAAGGCTGCATAGTATTCCATGGTATACATATACCGCAATTTATTAATCCATTCATGGGTCAATGGGAACCTAGGATTCTTCCCTGACTTGGCTATTACGAATTGAGCTTCAGTGAATAATCTGGTGCAAATATCTTTTTTGAAAGGTAGTATTTGTTCTTTTGGATATACTCCTAGTAGAGAAATTGCAGGATCCAATGGCAGGTCAATTTTTAGATCCTTGCGTGTTCTCCAAACTTCTTTCCAAAAGGAACGTATTAGTTTACATTCCCACCAGCAGTGCAGAAGTGTTCCCTTTTCTCCACATCCATGCCAACGTCTGTAGTTTTGGGAATTTACTATGTGGGCTACTCTTACTGGAGTTAGCTGTTATCTCAAAGTGGTTTCAATTTGCATTTCTCTGATGATTAAAGAAGACAAGCATTTTTTCATGTGTCTGTATACCATGTGCCTGTCTTCTTCAGAGAAGCTTCTATGCAGTTCTCTTGACAATAGTGGAATGGGATCATTTGTTCTTTTCCTATTCACAAGTTTGAGTTCGCTGTGGATTCTGTTTATTAGACCTTTGTTGGAAACATAACCTGCAAATATCCTCTCCTGTTCTGAGGGCAGTCTACTTGCTTTACTTACTGTGTTCTTGGCAGTGCAGAAGCTTTTTAGTTTGATCAGATTCCAATAATGTATTTTTGATATTGCTTCAATTGCCCTGGGGGTCTTTCTCATAAAGTTTTCTCCCAGACCAATTTCTTCAAGTGTTTCTCCTGCACTCTTTCCAAGAATCTTTATGATTTCATTTCTTAGGTTTAAGTCATTTATCCAGTGAGAGTCAATTTTTGTTAGAGGTGAAAGGTGTGTGTACACTTTAAGTGTTCTAAAAATTGCCAGCCAATTCTCCCAGCACCATTTGTTAAATAGGGAGCCTTTCCCCAAATTTGATAGGCTTATCAAAAATCAAATGATGATAAGTGCCTGGGTTCATCTCTTGGTTCTCAATTCTGTTCCATACATCTATCTCTCTATGTTTGTACCAATACCATGCTGTTTTGATCACTATAGATTTATAGTATAGTCTGAGTCTGGTAGTGTGATTCCACCTGATTTGTTTTTATTTCTGAGTAATGTCTTGGCTATTCAAGGTTTTTTCTGATTCCATATAAAATGATGCACTGGTTTTTCAAGATCTTTGAAGTATGATAGAGGTCCTTTAGTGGGAATTGCATTAAATCTGTAGATTTCTTTGGGTAGTATGGACATTTTAACAATGTTTATTCTTCCTAGTCATGAGCATGGTATGTTTTTCCATTTGTTGACCTCTTTGGCTATTTCTTTTCTAAAAGATTCGTAGTTCTCATTATAGAGAACTTTCACGTCCTTTGTTAGGTATACTCCCAGATATTTAATTTTCTTTGGCACTACTATAAAGGGAATAGGGTCCAAGACTGTTTATTTCAGCATGACTATTTTTGGTATATATGAATGCCACTGATTTGTGAGTATTGATTTTGTAGCCTGAGATGCTACTATATTCCTTGATCACTTCTAAGAGATTTGTGCTTGAGTCCCTTGAGCTTTGCAGGTATACAATCATATCATCCGTGAAAAGTGAAAGTTTGATCTCCTCTGACCCTATATGAATACCCTTCATTGCCTTCTCTTGCCTAATTGAAATGGCTAAGATTTCCATTACAATGTTAGAAAGCAGTGGAGACAGTGGGCATCCTTGCCAGGTTTCTAATCTGAGTGGAAATGATTTCACTTTTACTCCATTCAATACAATATTGGCTGTGGGTTTGCTGCAGATGGCCTCTATCAGTTTAAGAAATGTTCCTTTTATACCTATTTTCTTAAGTGTTCTTATCATAAAAGGATGTTGGATATTGTCTAACACTTTTTTCTGCATGAGAGGATTATGTGATCTTTATTTTATAATTTGTTTATGTGGTGTATTATATTTATAGATTTACGTATATTGAATCAGCCTTGAGACCCTGGGATAAAGCCCACTTGGTCATGGTGTATAATTTGTTTGATATGTTGCTGGATTCTGTTTGCTAGCATCTTATTGAACATTTTTTGCATCAATATTAATTAGTGATATTGGCCTGTAATTTTCTTTTCTTTTGGGGTCTTTTCCTGGTTTGTCGATCAGGGTGATGTTTGCTTCATAGAATGTGTTTGGAAGTATTCCTTCTGTTTCTATGTTTTGGAAAAGGTTAAGTAATATGGGTACTAGTTTTTCTTTAAAGGTTTGGTAAAATTTTGATGTGAAACCATCTGTTCCTGGGCTTTTCTTTTTGGGAAGATTATATATAGTTGATGCTATTTCAGAACTTGATATAGGCCTCTTCAACGTTTCCACTTCTTCCTGGCAAAGTCTAGGAAAATGGCGTGATTCCAAGTATTGGTCAGTTTCTTTCAGATGTGAATATTTATGACAATAGAGTTTTTAATAATATTCATTGAGCATTTTTTGAATTTCTGTGAAGTCTGTGGTTATCTCATCTCTGTCATTTCTGATTGATGAAATTTTATTTCTGGTTAGGTAAGTCAAAGGCCTATCTATTTTACTGACCTTTTATAAAAACCTACTTATTAATTCTTTGATCTGTTGTATAATACTTTCATTTTCAATTTCATTTAATTTTGTTCTTATTTTCGTTATTTCTTTTCTTCTGCTGGGTTTGGGTTTGGAATGTTCTTCATTTTCCAGTTGCTTGAGATGTCCCATTAAGTTGTTAACTTCCTCTCTTTCCATTCCCTTGAGGATGTCTTGCAACACTATAAATTTCCCACTTAGAACTGCCTTTGAGTATCCCAGAGGTTCTGGTAGTTCATGTTTTCATTATCATTTTGCTCCAAAAATTTGGTAATTTCTTCCTTAATCTCATCAATGACCCAGCTATCATTTAACATAAGATTGTTTAGTTTCCATGTCTTTGTGTGAGTTTGCAGATTCCTGATGTTACTGAGTTCAACTTTTATTCCATGATGGTCTGAGAAGATACAAGGAATAATTTCTATTTCTTTTTTAAATTTGCTGAGCTGATGAGAAGAATGTGTATTCAGTTTTGCCAGGATGAAATGTTCTGTATATGTCTGTTAAATTCAATTGTTGAATGGTTAATTTCAAGTCTAAAATTTTTTTCTTTACTTTCTTATTGGAGGATCTACCTAACACAGCCAAAGGGGTGTTAAAATCTCTGGCTACCATAGTTCTGGAGGTAATCAAGTTCCTCATTTCAGTTAGAGTCTCTCTTATAAATTGTGGAGCATTCTGGTTGGGTGCATAAATATTAATAATTGAAATATCATCATGTTTAGTGTTTCCCTTAAAGATTATGAAGTGGACATTCTTATCTTTCCTTAGTTTTGTTGATTTAAAGCCTATTGTATCTGCAAATAAAATTGCAACACCTGATTTTTTCTTTTTACCATTTGCCTGAATTATATATGAGTCTATATTTATCGTTTAAGGTAAGACGAGATTATTGTATGAGGCAGATATCTGGCCTGAGTTTTTGTATCCAGTCAGCCAACCTGTGCCTCTTTATAGGGCAATTTAAGCCATTCACATGAATTAACAGTAGTCATAAGCCTGGTATTATTTTGGGTTTTGAATTTGTCGAAAATCCTGTGGACGTTTTTAATCCTTTCACCACTGTGGAAGTTGGGTTTTGATCAAAATTTTCTGGATGAGTTTACATGGGTGGTAAAGCATTTCTATGATCATTGTGGAGGATGGGCCTGAGAACATCCTAGAGAGCTGGTTTAGTTATTGCAAATTTATTCAGCATGTGATTATCATTAAAGTATTAAATTTCTCCATCATAAGAGGTTGAAGGTAGATGACCATCCTCTTCTAGCTTGAAAGTTTTCAGTAGAGAGATCAGCAGTCATTCTTATATTCTTCCCCTTGTAGGTTATGATTTTCTTACATCTGGCTGCTTGTAGAATCTTCTCCTTCATATTAACTTTGGAAAGTTACTTATAATGTGCCTTGGAGATGTCGTTTTTTTATTGAATCATAGTTGTGTACATTAATGCAATCTTGGGGTACAATGTGTTGGTTTTACATACAATTTGAAATATTTTCATTGAACTGGTTAACATAGCCTTCATGGCATTTTCTCAGTTATTGTGTTCAGACATTTATATTCTACACTTAGTAAATTTCACCTGTATCCTACTAAGATGCACCATAGGTATAGTTCCATCAATTACCATCCATCCACCCATCCTCTCTCCTCCCCTCCCCTCCCTTGCCCCTTTCCTCATATTCTCATGCAATAATTGGGTTATAGCTTTATGAATGCTGTAAATTAGTTTCATAGTAGGGTTGGGTACATTGGATACTTTTTATTCCATTCTTCAGATAATTTGCTAAGAAGAATATTTACCAGCTTCATTTATGTAAACATGAAAGAAGTAATGTCTCCATCTTTCTTTAAGGCTGCTTAATATTCCATGGTGTACATATACCACAATTTATTAATCCATTCGTGGGTCAATGCTCAATTATGCTTTTTCCATGACTTAGCAGTTATGAATTGGACTGCAATAAACATTCTGGTGCAAATATCTTTGTTATAATGTGATTTTTGGTCTTCTGGATATATGCCTACTAGAGGAATTATAGGATCGAATGGCAGTTCTATTTTTAGATGTCTAAGTATTCTCCAAACATCTTTGCAAAAGGAACATAATAGTTTACATTCCCATCAGCAATGTTTTCTCCACATCCATGCCAACATCTCTGGTTTTGGGATTTTGTGATGTGGACTAATCTTTCAGGAGTTATATGATATCTCAAAGTAGTTTTGATTTGCATTTCTCTGATGATTAAGGATGGTGAGCATTTTTTCATGTGTCTGTAGGCCATGCACCTATCTTTTTCAGAGAAGTTTCTCTTCAAGTCCCTTGAACACCCTGAGAGAGGATCACTTTTTCTTTTCTTGCTAATATGTTTGAGTTCTCTGTGTATTGTGGTAATTAAACCTTTGTCAGAGACATAATCTGCAAATACTTCTCCCTTTCTGAGGGATATTTGCTTTCTTTACTTACTGTGTTCTTGGCTATGCAGAAGCTTTTTAGTTTGATCAGGTCCCAGTAGTGTGTTTCTGATGCTACTTCAATTGCCCAGGAGTCCTCCGCATAAAATATTTGCCCAGGACGATTCTTTCAGGAGTTTTCCCTGCACTTTCTTCTAGTATTTTTATAGTTTCATGTCTTAAGTTTAAATCTTTAATCCAGTGAGAATCTCTAAGTTAATGGTGAAAGGTGTGGGTCCAGTTTCAGTCTTCTACAGGTCGCCAGTCAGTTCACCCACCACCATTTGTTAAATAGGGAATCTTTTCCTCATTGAATATTTTTAATTGGATTGTCAAAGATCAGATAATGGTAAGTAGATGGGATAATCTCTTGGTTCCCTATTCTGTTCCATACATCTAACTCTGTGTTTTTTTGCCAGCACCATGGTGCTTTGATCACTATTGATTTATAGTATAGTCTGAGATCTGATAGCATAAGTCCCCCTGCTTTGTTTTTATTTCTGAGTAATGTCTTGGCTATTTGAGGTTTCTTCTAATTCCATCTAAAACGAAGTATTATCGGATGGGGGCAAGATGGCGGTTGAGATGGGTTCTTAGCCCATCCCCACAGGACACCAGGTGAGAGGGAGGGAGCTCTGGATCTTTCCCGGTGCAAATTTTTGCAGTGGATGGACAGCTGGAGAAGTACAGTGAATTGGTAGATTGTTGTGTTTGAGGTGTAGTTCAAAACCGCGGACTCTGCTATAGTCTTATCCCTTGCCTGGCGGATAAGCGGCAGCCAGCCCCTCCCACAGGGAAGATAGTAGTTCGCAATTCGCAAAACCTAATTGATACAAATTCTGTTGAAGTGTGGATTTCAGAGTTTGGCGACCAGAAAGGAGTGCTGCTTGGAGCCATAGAGGACTGGGCAGCCCAAGCGAGAGACAGGGGAGGGGACCCTGCCAGGAAACAGACATTTTGAAATCTCTGAAATGGCGAACACCTTTTCCCCAGATCATTGAAAGTAATTGACCCTACAGTGCCATCCCAGGTGGGGAATCCTGGTGAGGTCTGGCCGTGCAGGGTGCGCAGGGATCTGGGGTTTGGAGGAGACACTCTGAGCTGTGAAAATCGGCAAACAGGGTCCCCGTGCACTTCAGCAGTGAAAAAAGCGGCAGTTCAAAGTGGCAGCCACGGCTGCGGAGCCCCTCCTCATCAGCCGCTGAAGTTGCTGCAGCAAGTGGGCTCACCCATAGCTGTTTGCAGCCGCCAGTTTGCGAGAGAACAGGAGGGCAGACTGCAGAGATTTATGACATGTGGACCCTTACATCAAATTGGGAGGCCGGATGAGAGTGCCGTTTGGAGCAGAACACCAAAAGTAGGGCAACTTTTCGAATGCAAACAGGCGGAGAAACTCCAAAAATGGTGACCGGCCTGTTAGAGTGGCTTCCATGTTAACAAAGTATACTCTGAATCACGTATAATCCTGGGAACCACTCACAGCGCCATCTGGTGTCTGCAAAGTATATTGCATCAAAATTTAGTCCACTAAAGTTGACTTCTACCGCTTACATAAAGATGTGTATTTCTATATATATATACAAGGATAATATTTATGAGGTTGGTGTTTATATATATATATATATATATATATATATATATCCTTTTCTTGGAGGAGTCATTGATAAATAATTTTTTATTTAACTTTCTGTCCGTAGGTTATTTTTATTATCTTCTATTCTCAACCACAACCATAGAAGTTTCCAGTCCAATTTCACTGACCTGCTCATGTAGCTAAAAACTGAAAACCAATCATGGGGTGGAATCAGCAGAAAAACTCTGGCAACATGAATAAGCAGAACTGTGCAACTCCCCCAAAGAATAATGAACAATCCAATCCAGATGATCCCATCGACAAACAGACTGCGGAGATGTCTGAAATTGA
>CAUYRH010001896.1:0-17737 GCA_963574655.1 Perodicticus potto
ATTATTAAATCATAGCTGTGTACATTAGTGCAATCAAGGGGTACAATGTGCTGCTTTCATATACAATCTGAACTATTTTCATCAAACTGATTAACATAGCCTTCATGGCATTTTCTTAGTTATTGTATGATTGTACTGTAATACATGTTTAATAAGACTATTCATATTTAAATGGCAGTGGGATACAAAATCAAGTTTTATTTATGACAAGTTCGTTTGCTGGACTTTGATGTGAAATGGTATATTAACCCTTTCTGGATGTCATGTTAACTGTTTCTTGCCACCAGTTACTTATTAAAAGGGGGCTATTTCAAAGCTATTAAGAAATGAGTATAATTGGAATGGATGTGTTACCTGGTTTGATGTAAGCATTTCACATTGTATATCATAGCAGTACCCTGAATCCCATAAATGCATCAATGTACAAAGTTATGATTTAATAAAAAATAATTTTTAAAAAAGTGCTGAAAGAAAAAAAACTGTCAACCAGAAAAAAAAAAAATAATAAAGGGGGCTATTCTCATTTCTCTGTTAAAATAAGACCTACTAACATGTTTTATAAAAACTATCTATGAATTCATTTTTTCCACCAGTAAAAGAAAAAGAATAATGTTTGATGCTTTATACTTCAGAGGAACATTTTTGACAAAGAATACTACTTTAAAATGCTTTGAGTTGTTAAAAAGAAAAATTTCTGCTCAATAGTTTCAAAGTATCATTATGATGACAAATATATGAAAACCATGAGATGAACAATAGTTATATAATGCAGGAAACAAAATAAAAAGCCCTGGGAGTTAAGTGACTCGAGCTGCTAAGTGGGATGGTAAGAAACCTACTTTACCAGCAATTCTTTAGGGTCTTAGACAACCTTAGTATAGACTCAAGTTTGGTATTCTTTGGCTTCTTGTGGAAAAAATGACATTATACCTGATTTTCATTAGCATTTCTTATCTCATTTAAATCCTCAAAATGTTTGCTTCAAAAAACATCTCTCCAGGCTGTGCGAGAGGGTTTGTTAGTATGTGTACATCACTGCCAGGTATGATCATTTTAAAATATTTGTGCCTATTTATAAGTATATATATAAAGAAAGGAGTGATCTGACAGGAGCAAATATCAACGAGGCTAAAATATTTCAGAGTACACATAATAAACATTGGACTATAGATGAAATATAATGAAAGTAATAAAACAGGAAATATTTTGACTTTTCTCTGTCATGTACATTTAATAATCTGATGCAAATAAGAGAAATTAGAATATCAGACAGTTAACCCAGCTGAGACTTATTTAAATGCATAATAAATGGTATGGGATCAGTTTAAGATGAAAAACACTTTTGTGAAGTTGGGTAGGGTGCATGTTTATCTCACTAAAATTTTATTTCTTGGGTGGCACCTGTGGCTCAGTGAGTAGGGTGCCAGCCCCATATGCTGGAGGTGGCAGGTTCAAACCCAACCCTGGCCAAAAACTGCAAAAAAGAAAAAAAATATATATTTCTTATTGATTAATAGCCCCATGATTTTTTTAGATTCCACTCAGGGTTAATATGCAAATCACATTTAATGATTTCCCAGAGAATGTTGTTGCTTTTGATGAAGTTAACAGATTTTGAGCTGGCCACATTGGCAATTCACCCTCTTTCCCTATGTGAGAAATTGCATTCTTCAAGAGAATGTGCACTTTATTGAAGGAAGAAGCGAAAGTTAATAAAGTCTATTTTATCAGAAGCAAACCTCTTTATGGTAGCTAAACATGGCCATTGAGGATGCAGTTTATGAATAAAGACTAGATTATCATGCCCATTTGCATGCAAGAGCAGGTATATGTATCTTAAAATGATAATCAAAATGGATCCAAATTCTAAGAGTTTTAATCTAGCCTGGTAATTAAATAAACTTTGCTACAGTGTCAGGAAAACAAAACGATAAAGCAAAAATGTATTTTATAATAATCAAAACTATAGTTTATTGCATATATCATAAAGTATGCTTTTACTTTTAGCTTTTCAATGATGCCAGAATTGATTTTAAAAATCTAAAAAGTGTTTCTACCTCTGTGGTGCAAGCCATGAATATCTCTGGCCAGAATTGTTTCTCCTCACTTCCTTTCCACCCGACCCCCCTCCTCCCTGCAGGATACTCTCAACTCCCAGTGTCTGCAGTGACTCCTCTACTCAAAACCCCGAGGACAAGTAAAATCATTTACAACAATGGAATCCCTGCCCAATGTGTCCCCGGCCCCATGCATCTCTCTAAGCTCCCTTTAGCGCTTCTTCTCCTGTCTCATCACTCTCTGACTACATTGTGACGCCAGAATTTCAGGCTTTTGGTCTCGGTGATTCGAAGAAGGAATCGACGGACCACAAGAGTGGTGGTAAGTCAGGATTTATTTACAAGAAAGAAGAATTACAAGAGGAAAAACCAGACCTCCATGCAAAGAGGACCCTGGAGGGGAACAAACTCTCCTGCTCCCTCTCCGAGGTCCAGCCGAGGTCCGCTTGGAGAAGAACAAGCTCTCCTGTTCCCTCTCCGAGGTCCAGGCAAGGTCTGCTTTGGAGGGGAACAAGCTCTCCTGTTCACTCTCCTAGGTCCAGGCGAGGTCTCCCTCTGAGCTCTTTGCTCAGGGGTTTATATAGTCCCAGGGAGTTGTTTTGCCAGAACTTCTTAGGGCGTGGGTCTTCGTGAGTTACAGCCAGCTGTCCAATGAAGACCCAGGTCCTGGAAACTGACATGACATTGACCAGTCAGATGTGCAGGAAGAGAAGAGGGCAAGGCACCATCCATGAAATGTACCAGCAAGAAGAGCATGGGAAGGAGACAGCAAGGCGCCAGTGTCTTCTGCACAGGTGTCCAGCCCTTCTGCAAGCTGATTCCTCCATCTGCCACAGCATCAGCACCGCCAGGGCCAAGGCAGCGATTGTAGGGCTGCCTTGTCCTGCATCAGTTGGTTTTCCTTTCTGTCCCTGAGTGGGGCAGGCCTCCACATCAGTGAAACCCACACTCGAGGTTCCCTCTGACTTTGTTCTCTCTTTCTGCATATTTCTCCATGTCTAACTCTCTTGATACACTCCCAGTAACCTTCCCTTTTGGAGTCCACACACCATCCTACTCAACATAACAGTTCCCACTCAATACTCTCATAACTTTCTAGCCTCTTCTATTTTACTTTATTACACTTACTACCTTATACTTTACAGATAATTCATTTATTATGTTTATTGCGTGTTTCCCAGCTGGAACAAAGTTTGCAATAGTTTGGAAAAAGTTCGTTTCTTGTTTTGATCACTGATGAACCCCAAAACATAAATACCTGTAATGTTCAATGAACAAATGAACACTTTCCTATGGCTACAGATAAGAAGCAGTAATCTTTTACTCTATCAGGAAAAGAAAATAACCTGACAATGAAGTTTAGAATCCCAATTAGTCAGGGAACATAAATAATTAAACTACACACTGAAAAACAAGACAGGCACTGTTAAATGTCTCCCTCTTTGCATGCTCTAAGTGTCTGTTCCTCTTCTAAGTAGATTATAATGTACGCTAGTGAGCAGTCTTTGCATAATACAGATCGCGTATAAGGGAATCAGTTAAGTGGAGGAAGAACACACAACTGTTTTCTCAAATGCTAAATTCACCGTGAAATGATACCAGAATATTTTAAATAAATATAAAAATTAGTGTATAATAGGCAATAAAATAATCTAAACTCCAAGTTACTAAACATACAAGTTTATCACTTAAGGTCATTTGCTTATAAGACCAATCGTATGAGAACAGGGTCTATTCAATGGTGCAGAAAATGTGTCAGGCTTCAACTTCTTTGAGAAAGTCTACAACGTCATCAAGAGCCAGTGTTGGTTTAAATTTCAGCTACAGTAGGACCACTATAGTTGACCATCTGCCTCCATTGGCCACCTCCTTAAGTTGACCTAATTTTCATAGACCAGCCATGCACCACTCCTCTGTATGTTGACCAGTTTGTTACACTCCCTTCAGTGACACCTCTGTATGTTGACCAGTTTGTTACATTCCCTTCAGAGGTTTTACTATATTCTATAAATTTATTTAGTTGAAATGTCTCCTAGATTCTGTTGTTGGAAAAATATAATTTTCTCTAGCAAGCATCAATCTCTTCAGAAAGGACCAACTGATTACTGAAAGTTCCTCTCTGTCAGGAAGAGCAGAAGGCTATGCTTGTGTGACAAAATCCACAGAAATGGATGACAGAAACCTTACAAGCTTAAAATTTATCATTCCAATAAAAGCAAATACAATTTAAAATGTATCATTCCAATAAAAGCAAATACAAAATGCATCATTCCAATAAAAGCAAATAAAACCTTCATCTGTTAAACTACTGTTTCATTGTTGATTATGAGGTAAGTTAATATCAGGTGCTTTATGCATCTCATTTATATATTTCTTCTAAAGTCATGATATAGCCAATTAGGTTTCCTTTGGGGGGGAAATATATTTTCGCTCTTTTTCTTCTTCTAAATTAAAAACAAGTAAAATGTGAATAGTGCTTTTCAAGCTGTATCTAACTAAACACAAACCACAGGGAAAGATGCATAAATTTAAAATTAACTTTTGCTGTTCAGAGAAAGAACTTGGATTTGATAGCAAGTGAGCTAAAATAAAAACATGCATAATTTACACTACAGATATGTATATTCTCTGTATTAAATGATACCTAGAGATTTCAAGGAGAGAGAAAATAAAGTTTCAATCAACATTAAGAAGGTGGCAGAAGTAATCAACCACATGCCATGGGTAAGAGAAGGCATAATGAAGTTTCCACCAGAATCTTTTTCTCATGACTCAGATACCAAATAACTGTTTGACAAGCTTCAGCAAAAGTTTCCTTGCACTTATCAATAATTTATCCAGCTATGACTTGAGTTAAAAGAAGAGGAAGTTGCCTTTATCAAAGAACCAAAGCTCAAACACATTATACTGTGGGTCTCAAAAACAGGTAAGAAAAGAGTAGGTGTAAGGGAGATGAATTGTGTGCAGATGCAAAAAAAACTTCTGCAGAAGGTTGAGAATAAATTAGTCATAAAATACACGGTCCTAAATTTTACAAATCAGACTTACACCCAAAATCTCATAGGTGGGAACAAAATGTTTGCCATTTAAACAAAAAACTGTTAGGCAATGGAATAGAGGTAGAGTACAGTAATTTAAAGTATTTGCCTTGAAGGATGCCATTTCTCTGGCAGCAAATGATGTGTTTCCTGAAAAATCTTAGCAGAAAGACACAGAACTGTATGGAAGACCCTTTTTATTCTGAATTGAAGAACATTAATAAAGGAAAAAAATGTTGTTAGTCCTACCAAGCTTGATATTTGTAGTTGAAGATAAAGTATCAATCTGGCCTCAATCATAAGTCATAAATAAAATGTTATTATGGGGAAAAAAACCACTATACAAATGATTAATATAGAATATAGCGTTGTGTTTCAACAAGTGAATATTTATCATAGTTAATAGATCGTGTGATAATTTACTTTGCTCTTAGCATTTTGTATTTTTTTTTTGTTTAGCATAATGCCCCTTAACATTTCTTGCAAGTCTCCGTGTAGTCAGGAAAGTAAAATCTGCAATAGTTCGTATTTTATGGCACAGAAGTTTCTAATAAATATCTGAAAATTATCTCTTCATTAATCACTATTCAAGTAACTTAAAACAAACATTCTGTGACTCATGTTTGGTTCTATGGAAGCCAGCCAAATGAACTTCAAGTACAGATTCAGCGATTAGGTAACCAAAATCCTGAGGGTTTAACAGATGGCAATTACATATGTAAAATGCATCCTTTTAGAGTGCCAAAACTTTTAGCTTGGGTAAGTTTTAAAAACTTGCTTTGCAGGATCAAGCAGTTAAGACAATATTTTACAGTTTATTTTTTAATCTTAAAGATAATGCTTGAATTATAGCTCTTGCTTCTAAGGTTAGGCCCCTCTCTATATTAAAGCAGATGGAATCTATGACTGGATCACTTCTAGGCTTTTCTGATGGACTAAACTTCATCAAAGCAGCACAGCAGACACGTGTCCTTACCTAATCTCTCAGTGACACAATGTACACAATCTTAACTCCTATAAAATTTAAGGGAGAAAAATATCTACAAAGAGAAAACTCAAAAAAAGTATATGTTGATGACGTGGTGTCCATCTGGAAATTATCCCTAGAATGAAATATAATATTATTTTACCCTTTAATTATCAATATAGTGTTTTTAGAATAGTGACTTAGTTTTCCAATGAACGCTACTTGTTCCTATTTAGAAATAACTTCTCTTGGTATAAACATGCTTCAACTGATGAGCCAGTGGCAACGGGTTTTTGTTCATAAGCTGAATAGTGCATTTCAACTTGTATTTTTAAAAAATTTAGTACATCTCTCAATCAGCAGCATACTTATTAAAAACTCAAGAAGAAAATAATTACAGAAAATATGTCCTTTTTGTCCTCACAAAGTTCTGAATACACCCAACAACTTTAATATGCATTTTAATTAACCTTAAAAAGAATGATATAATATGTTTGGTGTTAACCAACAAAGACAGATGCTCTTTCTCCAATTCTGGAGAATCATGACCGACCACACAGAGGTGCGTTGCACTATGGAGGAAGTTATATGCAAAATTAAACAAAATATATTTTGCTACCTGTTTTAATTTTGATTTTTTAATAAATTGAGGTGATTATAAGAACCAGTGCAATAAGATATAAAATTTAAGGAATCATAATTTGAGAATATTAACTTTGATTGTTCCTGAGTATAAACTTCGTTAGAGTTTCTATTTAAATTCTACTTTAAGAATGAAATATACCTTAAACCTCTTCTAAAATGTGGTCAGGGTAAGTCACAAATGATACAAGTAAAACTAGTTATTTTTGCAGAGTTGCATAAAAAATGCTTTTAAATCTTACTGATAAACTTTTTCAAATTAAATTTATATACACTGTTCTAGTTTCTTCTGCAAAACGCAGGTAATAATGGGTCTCTAAGAGTGCCATGTGGTTTAAGAATCAACCCACAAAAGCAGCTCTCTGGCATGTGGGAAGTTATCAATAAATGTTAGTTACTATAAAATTTCTTTTTAAATTCATCCTTACACATAAATTTTTAAGAGTACTAAACTAGTATTTTTGGTCTTTGCTTTTTTTTTTTTTTTTTGAAACCCAGTCTCACTCTGTTGTTCCAGGCTGTAGTGCTATGGCATTAGCCTAACTCACAGCAACCTCAAACTCCTGGGCACAAGTGAGTCTTTTGCCTCCACCTCCCAAGAGCTGAGGGAATAGATGCCTGCCACAATGCCTGGCTAATCTTTCTATTTTTAGTAGAGATGGGGTGTCCCTCTTGCTTAGGCTGACCTCAAATTCCTAAGCTCCAGTAATTTACCTGCCTTGGCCTCTCAGAGTACTAGGATTACAGGTGTGACCCACTGAACCCAACCCAAACTAATATTTTTGTGCTGAAAATTGAGTATGTTTTAAGCAGATCATATTTTTAGTTTTTAATCAGCCATTGAGTACTTACATTACTCCATGAACACACAGTTTATTAGGTCAAATATCATGCATGGAAGCATTGTCATACCTTGTGTTACTAAGATGCTGAAATATTATTCAACAATGTTACGCTATGAATTTTTACAATTTGTGTATTATGTTAATTTTCCCAAATGATTCTCTGCAATAACAAAAAAATCACATTAAAACAAAAGTTTATGAAATGATAGGATCAATAAATATATAAATTACAACTCTGCTGATAAATAAGATATACAAAGGAGGTTAGGTATGTATATTAAGCACACTGTACTTCAAAACTTGCCTTTTAATTGTATTTTTGATTGAGCTCATTTGATTAATTTTGTCAGCAAAATTAGTGAAAATTTGTACATAGGCAGCTACAGGTGCAAACAATACCACTCCATTGTCCTATTTAACTAACTAAGAGTAAAGGTGCCCTTATTACAGAAGCCGGGAATTCACCTTTGCATCTTGGTCATTTCTCTGCTTCATATTAGAAATTTCTTTACCTATAAATTTACACCATTATCTTGAATTCTTCGTACACAGATAGTACTTCTTCCAAATGAGTAAATGCAGTTTTTGTATTTAAAGGGTATGTTTTGAACTGAATGCTTGTGTTCCACTGAAGGTCATAATTGAACTCCTACTCCCTAATGTAATGGTGGGGAGGGGGGTGGCTTGAAGAGGTAACTAAATTAGAGGAGGTCGTGAGGACGGAGCTCTGATAAACAAGATTACCGTCCTTACGGAAGTCCCAGGGGGGTTGCCTCCTCCCTCCACCATGCGAGGACACAAAGAAGACTGCGATCTAAGAAACAGGACGCAGACCCTCTCTAGACACCAAATCTGCCGAAGCCTTGAACTTGGACTTCATAGCATTCAAGACTGTGGAAAGTGAATGCTTATGTCTGAGTCATCTAGTTTATGATATTTTGTTATAACAGCCTGAATAGACTATTTCCCTAGTATCTGCCAATTATTTGTGTCAAAATTAAAGTGAGTGAAAACATTCAAGCACCTAGGGGAAAAAAAAAAAAACTTGTTAAAATGAAACTGTTGAAGCTAGATGCTCAATTGTTTTTTGTTTTTTGTTTTTTTTTTTGAGACAGAGTCTCAAGGTGTCACCCTAGGCAGAGTGCTGTGGCGTCATAGCTCACAACCTCCAACTCAGCCTCAAGGGATCCTCTTGCCTCAGTTTTTTTTCTATTTTTAGTAGAAATGGGGTCTCCCTTTTGCTCAGGCTGGTATCGAACTTGTGAGTGCAAGCAATTCATCGGTCTCAGTTTCCCAGAGTGCTAGGATTACAGGCGTGAGCCACTACACCTGGCCAAGAAGTTCAAAATTTTTTGAAAAATAGTATTATAGCATTTCATTATAATCAGTAGAATTGTTCAAAAGTAGATCTAATTCATTGAGCAATATACCACAGTTCATTTTAACATAAACACAGTAAAAGCATTTCCCAGGTGGAATAAAGTGAGTTTCCTGATGATTTTTTGAAATCTTTATATTTTTACCATAGATGTTATTTGGCAATTTGAAATATCTTGTATACTTATTCAGTTGGCTTTAATGATTTGACCACCTCCTGGTATATACATTTTCAAACATAAAACAAATGATTTTGCTTAAAAACTAGTCTGTGTAGTGAAATACATAGTATTACCACAGATTTCAAGTGAGAATGATTAGGAAACTATAAACATAAAAAGAAAGTAGCTGTCAAAATAATATTTAACTGATGCATTCAAAATAACTTTTATTTTTTATATATTCATGGTGAAATTCAGGATTGATTACTACAGTGCAATAATTAAAGGATTATTTTTCAAGATTTTCATGACAGCGGATTTCTTACAATAGAGTAGAATTATCAATAAGAAATGAGAAAGAGTGGATATGTACAATGCTATGCTATAATAATCCAATTACTTTCCATAGCCTGGAAATAACATGCAATTCCCACACCTAGGAAGGTAGCAGGATGTTATTTACACAGTTTGATTCTGAATATACAGTAAACTTTTTTTTTTTTTTTTCATTCCTGGCCTATTACTTTCTTTCTCTGTCTCTGAGTTGAAAGTGACATTTCCTTCAGTCTGCTGTTTGGCTTCACAAACAACGCCCTGCCTTCTTCTCCTGGGATAGACTTGATTGAAGGAGAAGCATCAAGTAGGGAAGTGAAGGTGAGTTTCCCTCCTGCTCTGGCGCCTGCTGCTGACTTCTCACACTGAAGATGACAGACGCTTCACACAGGCTTTGCAATTTCATATTTGCCTGAAAAAAGGGACAGAAAATTTAAATCGTTTACAGGCGCAGTATACAATCTGAATTAGAGGAAGAAGCAATTTTATTTAGGCGTATTCTCCTCACAATTTGATGACTTTCCCCCTGAAGAATTTTAACATTTTAAACTTTCTACATAAGAAAAGAGGTATATTGTTTAGGAGAAGTAACCCTTTTTATCATATTTTGCTAATGCTTACTGGAAAAAAAAAAGAGACATCAATTTGGTAGTTGAGTTTTCAGGCCTTAGAAGCACTAAATCTACCATTTATTAGTAGATATCATGGTCTTTACATTGTTTGTTGACATAGAGATAGCCTATTTGACACAGGAAAATGTTGTTTATTGCCAAACATGAATTAAATATATGTATAAAATAGCAAGCACGTTTTGAGAAAACGTGGAATAGATTCTGATAGTAATTTATTTTCTTTTGAATTATTTTTTTAAATTTCAGATTATTATAAGGATACCTGTGGTTAGATTACATTGTTTGCATTTGTGAGGCAAAATGCAAGTTGTAGTTGAACACTTCAACCAGGAAGAATTCCTTTTCTACTAAGTTATTTGATTTAAAACTCTTCCTTTAGTCAAATGATGTTTAACAAGTGGGCCGAGACCTCACAATGGGATAAGATAGTCTCTTCCATAAATGGCAGTGGGAAAACAAGGCATACACGTGCAAAATTAAATTGGACCCTGATTCTATACCATACACAAAAATGAGCTCAAAGTGATTAAAGATTTACACATGACCAACAACTATAAAACTCTTAGAAGAAAATGTAGGGAATAAGCTACTTGCCATTGGTTTTGGTAATGACTTCACAGACAAGTCTTCAAAACTATAGACACAAAACAGAAATAAACAATGGAAGTATATCAAATTAAATCTTTCTAAGGAGCAAAGAAAATGATTAGAGTAAAAAGCTAACCTAAGAATGGGAAAACGTATTTGGAAACTGTATATCAGATAAAGAATTAATCTCCAAAATATAAGGAACTCTTATAACTTCAGAAACAAACAAACAAAAAAACAAAATAAAACCCTATTAAACTAATTAAAACATGGGGTAAAGAGCTGAATAGACATTTCTCTAAAGAAGACATGGAAATGGCTCATGCCTGTAATCCTAGCACTTTTGGGAGGCAAAGGAAGTTGGATTGCTTGAGCTCAGGAGTTCAGACCAATCTGAACAAGAGAGAGACCCTCTCTCTACTAAAATTGGAAAAATTACCAGGTATGGTGGTGCATGCCTATAGTCCCAGCTATTGGAGAGTCTGAGGCAAAAGGATCACGTGGGCCCTGGGGTTTGAGGTTGTTGTGAGCTATGCACCACAGCACTCTATTCTACCTAGAGAGACAGAGAGTCTGTCTCCCCAACCCCTCCCCCAAAATAGTGCCTACAGGTATATATTTTAAAATGCTTCAAGTCATTTATCTTCAGGGAAATGCAAATCAAAACCACCATGATTTATCACCTCATATCTGTCAAGATATCTATTATTTTAAAAATTTAAAACACAAAGACAAGTGTTTACAAGGATGCGAAGAATTTGGAAATTTCCACATTATTAATGGAAGTGCAAAATGGTACAACCAAGGTGGAAAATAATAAGGTATTCAAACAATACAGCTACCATAACAATCCTATTAAAAACATTGAAGAAAATCTGCCTGAAATGAAAAGACACTGAACAATACCTGGAATTCACTTAAAGAACTAAAATTCACTGGAACAGGTAGCTCATTGAGTATTAAAAACAGTAACAATAAATTCTTCATAGGTCTTGGTCCTTTTTTTTTTCTTATATGTGATTGAAAAGACAACTGCATGAAAAATCATTATAAGTCTTTGCCAAAGGATAAACAGTGTATAAATGTTAAATATATCCTGTATAAAAATAATAGCATGAAGGTGAGGCAGGAAATGGAGACATTTTAGAAGAAAGCTTATGTATATTATTAAAAGTAACTTGATATTCATTATAATTGAATTTTATAAATGAAGTTAATTGTGGTCACAGGGAAACCATTAAGGAAAAGAATTCAGAAAAAAAATTAAAACAAAACACAAGGAAATTTAAATCTCACAATGGCAAATATAAGGGGTGCCAAAAAATGTATACAGATTTAAAAAAAGGAAAAGAAATTGTTACTCAAGTCATGTTTGACTTCTATAATTACAAGAGATGCTTAACATGGCTTGTATTCATCTTTTGTTATTGGTATATATTGAGTATTACAATTTTAATACTGTTTATTCCTTTCTTAAAATGTGATACTCCTTTGGCACTGTCTCTATATATTTAATTCAAATTTCCCCAGTAATGGGAAAATAGAAGAAGAAAATTTATAAAGATATTTATAAAAACCAATAGCAATAAGGTAGACATAAATTCTAATTCATTAGTAATTACATTTAACAAAAAATGAATTAAACACTCCAATTAAAAGCAGGGATTTCCAATAGATTTTTTAAAAAGTTGATCAAACTATTATATCTACAAAACATATTTTAGTTTCAAAGGCATCAAAGATTAAACATAAGACAATTTAAAAAACTTACTAGGCAAACAAAAAATAAAGACAGGAGGATTGTCTATACTAGTAACAGAAAATTAGTAGTCTTTAATATAATAAATGTTACCAGGAACAAAGCAAGCCATTTTAAAATGATAAAAGTTCTGCTACATTATAAACCGTTGTGTCTCATCAAAGTTCATATGTTGAAACCTAATCACCAATACAATGTATTAATAAGTGGTACCTTTGGAAGGTAATTAGATCATGAAGGTGGAGCCCTGGTGTTGGGGATTAGTGCCCTTATAAAAGTTACCCCCAGGGGCTGCCTTGCCTCTTCCTCTATGCGTCTATACCCAGAAAGCAGGCCCTCAGTGGCTGCTGTATTGTTGATGCCTTGATCTCTGACTTCACAGCCTCTGGCACTGGGAGAAACAGACTTCAATTGTTTTTAACTCACTCAGTCCAAGGTACTTTGTTAGAGAAGCCTGAATAGACTAAGACATGTACCAAGCAATCAAGAATATAGAAACATTAAAAACATATATTTACTTAACAACAGAGCTCCAAAATATATGAAGGAAAAACTGACAGGTTGAAAGAAGAAAGAGACAATTCAATAGTATTATGTAGAGACTCAAATACTTCCACTTTCAGTATTGGATAGGTCAACACAGAAGAAGATTAATAAGGAAACAGAGGACTTGAAACACCCAGAAGTAATAGGTGACTATAGAATGTTCTAACTATCAATAGCAGAATAAGTATTTTTTTAAGTGCACATGACGTGTTCTTCAGACATGAAGACAACATTTCAAGACATAATAAAAGGGTAAATGTACTTCAAATGATTGAAATAATAAAAAATATCATTTCTAGCAGGAATGGAATAAAATTTCAAATCAATGAAAAATTTTTGGAAATTCACAAATATAGTGTAAGCTTCATAGTTGACCACTTCCCTACATTGACCACCTCCTCAAGCTGACCTAAATTTCAGAGACTGACATGCACATATCAGTACCACAGGCCTGGCTCCTTGTGTTGACCACCTCTGTATGGTGATTCACTTTTTATAGTCCCCAAAATGGTCAACCTACCAAGGTTCTACTATGTGTGGGCACGAATAACACATCTCTAAACAATCACCATGTGAAAAAAATTAATAAATGAAAACAGAACATAATTGAGATGAATAAGTTAAAATGAAAACATGACAGACAAATGCAGATACAGCAGTACTTCGAGGACAATTTAAAATTCTCATGTCTATATTAAAAATTAAGAATGATCTCTAATTAATAACCTAATCCATCACTTTAAGACACTAGCAAAACAAAAATAAGCTGAATCAAAAGCAGGCAGAAGTAAAGAAATAATAAAGAGCAAATTGGAAATAAATGTCATAAAGAACATAAAAACAATAGAAAAAAAAATGACCAAAAACTTTTGTTGAAAAGATTTTTTAAAAATTGACTAAACCTTTAGTTAGACCTACCAAGAAAGAAAGGGATAAATTTTAAATTACCATAAATAGAAATTAATATGAGTATATTACTAATAACCTTATAGAAATACTGTGATTATAATGGACTACAATTAATAATTGTATGCCAATCTATTGGATATTGTATTTTGCTGTGTGTAATGTGCTACTGTATGTAATGGAAAGCCACATTTTTGGCCCAAACATTCATAAAAAAACTTTCATTTAAATTTTGTAAAGGGGGGAGGGAGAGGCTGCCCAGTGGTGCCTCCTTCTCTGATGAGAGATGTGAGGCGTGGAGCCCACCATCACAGAGAAGACAGGAGTGAGCCCAGGCAGGAGGTTAGAGTGAGACAGATGACCGGAGTGCCTGACCTCCCCAACTGTCCTCTCCCGGCCCCCCTCATCCCCACACATTCTCCATTCCGACTCCCACTCACATCTGTCTGTGGGAATGTGTCCACAGCTGCTCCACTAAGAACCCTGGCTTATCTCCTGGGAACCTAGTGTGAAGGACCACTGATGGCTCCTGTCCCGGCAGCCTCCTCTCTCATGCACCTGCACCCATCCTGAGGCCACTTGGACACCGTGCTGAGGAGGACGCCTTCTGATTGATACACCAGTGACTTACTGTGCATTTGTACTTCTGTTTAGTCACTAGACTGTGACCTCCTTGAGCCATCCAGACCGTGGGCACTCAATAATACCACAACGAACAACACCAGCCTTTCCTAAACTTGCAAATCACCCAGGGACTGGTTCAAATGAGACTCTTGTCCCTCACCCAAGTCCACTGAGTCAACTCTCCTAGAGAAAGACCTGGATATCCATTCCATTAGCAAGCATTCTAGATTCTTCTTCCTACTGGCAAGTTGGGGAAATTATACCAACTTACCACCTTGGGGGTTCCCACAAGTCCTAGACTCACATCTACAGTTTGTAGGCTCAGGTAGCCCCAAGCTTTCATGCTTCACTTCCAGGTACTTTCAAAGAAACTTCATCAGGACTGAGGCCCAAGTTCACAATAGCAGGCTACTTACTAGTGGGACCAGATCTAAGAACCTCAGTCTCTCAGACCCGGCTCCAGGACCTTCCTCCTTGGTGTGGTGTCTGTCCTGAGGGCCTCAGACTGCAGCCAGCTGCATGAGAGGTAAGGCAGCCTGGCAGGGGAACGTATCTTCCATCAGGAGCCCAGCCCAGGCTCGCCTTGGGCCCCTCACAACAGCTTCCCATGAAATAATCGCACTGGGGTTCTCATTAGAGCAGCTGAGGACTCGTTCCCCCCTATGGCTATGGGTGGGCATAGGAAATGAGAGGATTTGGGATGAAGGTGGACCAGGAGGGGACAGTTGGGGGAGGCGAGGCACTTAGGTAGTCCAATTTCACCGGCCACCTGGCTCACTTACAGCTTCTCTGCAGTGGGCAGCTCTGTGTCTCGCACCTCTCGTGAGAGAAGGCAGCACCACTGTGCAGCCACTTCTCCTTTTGTGTTGCTGTCAGTGATGTGTCTGCTTCCAAGACAGCAATGGCTGCAGGTTCTGGTGAGATCAGCCTGGTGGGCTGGAGACTCCTCAGCTGCGGTGCCAGCCCAGTAAGGGGCTGGCCAGGGTTAGGGGTAGCATGGAGAGGGGACAGCTACCGAATTCCAGGGTCTTATTTTGCTCATACATATCATTATTGCCTTCTAGAGGTACACTCTTAATGCTTAAACATAAAGAAAAGAATAAAAACATTTATATAGGTACGAAATTAATATTACCCATGTATAATGCACATCTTCATTTTTCCTTCAAAAATTTGGGTTAAAACATGTACATCATACACAGCAAAATGCAGTAACTTTGATAAGATTAACAAATTTCTGGAAAGACACAGACTTCCAGGAAAGAACAGAACATATGAATAGAGATAAACATGGAATTAATAATAAAAGTTTTTCCACAATGAAAATACCAAGGCCAAATGGCTTATCTGGTGAATTTTCCCAGGATAGCTATAATAAAACAAGCAAGGCAACAATGAAACAACAAAAACAGACAAAAGCAAGTGGTGGTGAAGAGGTAGAAAAGTTGGAATCCTGATGCAGGTGGAATTGTCCAAGGACATACTGCTTTGAGAAAGAAACGTTGACAATGACTCAAAACGTTTACGATGTGATCACCCTGTCGACCAGCAATTGATTTGGTTTGGTCAATAGTATGTTAACAAATACAAGCATAACTTTAACTGTACTTGTTTGGGGGGTTTGCGCATTTCTACCATGGCAATAAGTACACCATGAGTATGCCCAGCCTACTTCAGTAGTCCTAGGAAGAAAAGTCTTGTTGCATGGAACAGGTGTGTCCCAGCCAATCCCAGCCTGCAGGAGACCTACAGCTGATCTTCAGCCAACCAAGAGGTATGAGAACCCAAAAAATGATTATTGCTGCAAACCATCGATACTATCTTTCATTTTATGTAATAGCAAGTCAGTTCACCTCTAGCCTGTTTTTTCTCTGGGATACCCATAAATTTTGAAATTAACTGAATTACTTCTTTTTACAAACTAGTGCTGTGTCATTGAAACAATCTTGAAAAGAAAAAGAATGGCTCATGACTTATAGATTCTATTATATCTAAAAAAAACCTTTTGATACCATGAATTTTAGTATATAATGAGAAATAAATGTATGAAAATCATATTCCATTACCCAACCTGAAGTGTGTGGTCTCCTGAATTTCCCTAGGAACTTCCATCTTTCAAAATTCACACATGTTTTCTGCTATGGATTTAAACTTTTATTTAAAATAATATAATATCATTAAATTCGATTTTAAATTGTCTTAGATATTACAGAAATAGTCCCTGTTTCTTTATGTGGATTTGGTTTGAAATTTCAAAGTTGTGATTGGCAGTGGAACATTTCAACTATTTGTCTAAAGCTGACCCCATATCTATACCAGGTTAAATACATATAATTTCTATTTTTAAAATATGTGTAATTATTGTTATTCTAAGTCATTAAATTGTTTATTAAATGAAATTCTATTTCATGCTATTTTACTTAATCAGTTTCTTTATATTTTCATCTTTTGTAAATCATTTAAAATTCTAAATTAACGTTTCTATAAAAGGGTCTCTACAACATATTCTGGGTGATAGAGAGTTCCTCTTAGAATAGACTGCTTCTAACCTTCTGAGATCTGTGGTTAATGCTTATTTTAATTCTTTTATCTTTTAAGCTGTACCTTTTTTGTCTCATTAGAGGAATCAGAGGGATATCAGTGTTTTGCTGGTGTTAGAAAGAATTGTTCGTGGCACATTTTAATATTGAAGATACATGCGTGTGCCAATGCACATGCCCAGATGGAACTTTTAAATCTTTTTTTAAGTGAAGTGTGGTTCTGCAATGGAAATCCTGACAGCTTGCCCTGTGTGTGAAACTTAGAAGTGAATTTAAGTTTATGTAATCTCGTATGAAAGCAGAAAGAAATAAGGTAGACAAATTCCTTTATTTAAAACTTAGATTTCTGAGGTGAGTTTGGTATCTTATGCTCAGCAAACTGGAATGCCATAGAAACAAACCTTCTTTATGATTGAGAAAAATTGTCATCCACCTGCTAGCTGTCCTTCTGATTAAAGGACAATGGTTAGGAAAGTGGAGTAAGGCAGTCTCCTCCCAATTTAAGGCCCGTAGATAGCCACCTGTACTCCATTGCTAGCCTCCAAGGACATATTTAATAAACTTATTTTGACATTTTACAGGAGAGAGACTGCCCCAGCCAGCGGGGGATTCAACAAGGGTCCGAGGGGAAGTCAACCTGGATGAGAGACAAACCAGACACAGAGAAGGAGACCAAGTCTATAATCTGATCAAGGTCTCAAATTTTATTTTTTACAATGCAG
>CAUYRH010001897.1:0-17262 GCA_963574655.1 Perodicticus potto
GGCACCTGTAGTCCCAGCTACTTGGGAGGTGGAGGCAGGAGACTCGCTTGAGCCCAGGAATTGGAGGTTGCTGTGAGCTGTGATGCCACAGCACTCTATCCAGGGTGACAGCTTGAGGCTCTGTCTCAGAAAAAAAAAAAAGAAAGAAATATAGGACAATTAGTAGTCTGGTCAGAAACATCTCATTCCCTACACACACACACACACACACACACACAGAAAACCTGACTTTAATTTTAATTAATTTGTAAGACAACTTTTTTTTTTTTGAGACAGTCTCACTTTGTCACTCTTCCTAGAGATGAGGTCTCACACTTGCTCAGGTAGTCTCAAACCCATGAGCTCAGGCAATCCACTCGCCTTGGCCTCCCAGAGTACTAGGATTACAGGTGTGAGTCACCACACCCGGCCCCCTAATTCGTAAAACAATTTTGTTTCTTCTAATGTTGCTATCACCTATAAATGTACTGTCACAGTTTAGAAATGCTGGTTCAAGTCCAGCATAGTGGTTCACGCCCGTAATCCTAATACTCTGGGAGGTTAAGGCAGGTTGATTGACTGAGCTCAAAAGTTGGAGACCAGCCTGAGCCAGAGCGAGACCTCATCTCTAAAAATAGCCAGGCGTTGTGGCTGGCACCTGTATCCCCATCTACTTGGGAGGCTGAGGCAAGAGAATAGCTTAAGCCCAAGAGTTTGAGGTTACTGTGAGCTGTGAAGCCACAACACTCTACCCAGGGCGACAAAATGAGACTTTGTCTCAAAAAAAAAAAAATTTTGAAATGCTGGATCATAGAAATTTTTGGAGAAAAGAATGGCCTGTAGCAGTTACTATGCACATTTTATAATAATGAGATATCTACTGCTGCCCCTCAAGGATGGTGAGTATTATCACAGTGACAGCTGAGTTGATAAAATTCCAGTAAAATGAAACTTAGAATTGAATTATTGTCTGCTCATGAGAATGAGGCATTTGAGATGGCTCTTGATGTATGTGTAGGAGTCAGGTGGAAAGAAAGGAAGAAGATTAAAGAATGTGAACAGCATGTGTGGGGGCCAGTAGTCATGGAGGGGAAAAGTATGTTCATTATGGGAAGTGGGGATGTGGGGTGTGTAGGGGTGTAGGGGGAGGCAGAAGAGAAACTGGGGGAAATGAAAAAAAAAATAGCCAGGTGTTGTGGTGAGTGCAGAATCAGATTTTGCCAGACCTTAGACGCCAACGTAAGGAACTTATATTTTACCCTGCTAAGTAGATAGATGTTCTGGGGAAAACTTTCCAGTCCAAGAGCCATGTCCATATGCAACACCTGTCAGTCACTGCATGCGGGTGGGCTCCAGGTAGCCGGTTTGTAGTATTTAACCCTCACGGTCTTGCTCAGTAGCCAGCAACTCCAGGAATGAATGCCTGACCCAGGATAGGCCAATCCGATCCTTCCTTTCAGGAATCTGAGAGTGGGATTGAAACTGCCGGTCATCGTTTACCTGTGTCTAGAACTATAACAAATACACTGGAAACCATGGGGCAGCTCCAAGAACCCTACAGCGCAGAATTGGACAAATCTGGGCTTCAGAGGACAGAAGGCTGAAGCAAAAATGAGAGTCAGTAAAGGCAGTTTACTGAGTTCAAGGGATCCTCTTGCCTCAGCTTCCTGTGTAGCTGAGACTACAGGCGCCTGCTATGACGCCAGCTAATTTTTTCTGTTTTTAGTAGAGACAGAGTCTCAGTCTTCCTTAGGCTTGTCTTGAACTCCTAAACTCAAAAGATCCTCCTTACCCTGTCCTCCCAGTGTGCCACCCCGCACAGCCCCTGTGGAGACTTTACTTTCCAGAGCCAGGAATTCTTCTCACTGAGTGCGTAAGCCAAAATTGCCTTGCTAGGCCTCAGAAAAGAGATTTTAGATATTTTTGAACAATTGATAATACTACGTACAGTATATCAATTCCATTGGGTAACCCCCTCCCACGTATGTTATCCAGTTTAAGACAACAACTCCGTGAGGTGTGCAAGGATGCGGCTCCTTTCCAGATAAAGCACTGAGGCTCTGGGGTTGATTTGACAGAGGCCTGTGCTTGGTTGGCCAGCTGGCAGAGCTAGGATGCAAAGTCGTGTCTTTCTGCCTTCAAAGCAGCTGAGAGAGGGAATGGCAACACCTGCTCCATGGGGTCATTGTCATTAACTGAGAAGATCTACACAGGTGCCCCCAACAGAGATCCCCGCTGATAAAACTACACATCACATACTTAGAAATTCTTAGTTCCCCTCTTCTTGCAGCCGAGAGGGACCAACCACTGCTGAACCACAAGACACAGACTCCCTGGCCTGGCCCTAGGCCGCGGTCTGCCCGTACCTCCTGCTCTGAGTCCCGTGGGTCTACGCCACGTGGTGGTCCAAGATGGCGTCTTCTAGCCAACCCATGCTCCTTGTCTTGCTCCTTTTCTGGTAAAACCAAAATAGGTTTTGTGAATAAGAAACAGCGCATGGGGAAGGGCATGACTTTCTAAGACCATCTTCAATTACTTTCAAAACAATATTCATACTTCATCACTCCACTTTTATGTGGCGCCTAACTGCCCAGCAGGGACCACAGTCTAGGACACAGTGAGAGTCAGTAGAGGGTGGAGACAAGGCTTCCCGATGCTTCAAGCCCACCAGTTTTGGGAAGTCTTACTAGACTATAATCTGGTCTTACTAGATTATATAAATATAATAACATATATTTATAATTAAAAATATATAATAAATACACTGTATCATCACCCTTGAAATAAAAATTTTACATCAATGTAATTTACCTTCTTTTTTAGAGACAGTCTCACTTTGTTGCCCTTGGTAGAGTGCCGTGGCTTCACAGCTCACAGCAACCTCCAGCTCCTGGGCTTAGGCGATTCTCTTGTCTCAGCCTCCCGAGTAACTGGGACTACAGGCGCCTGCTGCAACGCCCTGCTATTTTTTTGTTGCAGTTGGGCAGGGGCTGGGTATATGGGGCCGGCGCCCTACTCACTGAGTCACAGGCACCGCCCTATGTAATTTCCCTTTGATGAGGTACTGAGTGGGCAGAGACACAAAGGAACCTTCTGGGATGCAGAAGGTATTTGCATGTTGATGTGGGTGGTGATTACATGGCTATTGTCTTATATAAAGATTCACTGAACAGGGTTTCTCTCTGTTTTTATAATTATGTGAGAATCACATGTATCTCCATAAAATGAATTGTGAATTTGCAATTATCTCCATAAAAATTTCAATTAAAAATGAGACGTAGGTAAATTTTATATTATGTGTATACTATCATAAGTTTTTAAGAATGAGATGGATTCTTATACCCATTGGCAGAAATTAAGAAGTTTAACAATATTCAATGTGGCAAGGATATAGAGAAAAGGACAATTTCTTTTCCTTCCTTTCTTCCTTCCTTCCTTTCTCTCTTTCTTTTTTTTTTTTTATTTTATATTTTTATTTTTTTTTCAGACAGAGCCTCAAGCTGTCTGGGGTAGAGTGCCGTGGCATTACAGTTCACAGCAACCTCCAACTCCTGGGCTCAAGCAATTCCCTTGCCTCAGCCTCCCAAGTAGGTGGGACTACAGGTACTAGCCACAACGCCCAGCCGTTTTTTTTGGTTGTAGCAGTCATTGTTGTTTGGCAGGCCCAGGCTGGATTCGAACCCACCAGCTCTGGTGTATGTGGCTGGTGCCTTAGCTGCTTGAGCTACAGGCGCTGAGCCTCTTTCTTTTTTTTAGAGTGCAGGGGCATCATCATGGTTTATAGAAACCTCAAACTATGGGGCTCTGCTGGTGCAATGGCTCATGCCTGTAATCCTGGCACTCTGGGAGGCCGAGACAGGTGGGTTGCCTGAGCTCAGGAGTTGGAGATCAGCCTGAAAAAGAGTGAGACCCATCTCTAAAAATGGCTGGGTGTTGTTGCGGGTGCCTATAGTCCTACTTGGGAGACTTAGGCAAGAGAATCACTTGAGCCTAAGAGTTTGAAGTTGCTGTGAGTTATAATGCCGCGGCACTCTACTGAGGCCAACAAAGTGGAGGGTCTTTATTTGACACAAGCAATCCATGTACCCTGGTTCTTTGTACCCTCAATGAATCCCCAACAATAAAAAATGAAAAAGAAATTATAACGCAAGGGAGACTTGTGGTGATGGTATGGTTAAGTATCATGATCACAATAATAAAGCAAACAAACTATGGGGCTCAAGCAATCCCCCTATCTCAGCCTCCTGAGTCACTGGGATGTAGGTGTGCACCACCACGCCCAGCTAATGTTTCTATTTTTTTGTAGAGACAAGGTCTCACTGTGTTCCTCAGGCTAAAAAGGAAAGGGTATTTTTGTTTGTTTTTTTTAAATAAGCCAACAGCACCCGGTAGTCCCAGGCAGTTCCCATACCAAACATTAACCAGGCCTGACCCTGCTTACCTTCCTCCCATGATCAGACAAGATCAGACATGTTCAGGGTAGTATGACCACAGTCGTAAAAAGGGAAATTCTTTAATACTAGTAGGATCATAAGTTAGTACAATCACTATGGAGAACAATTCAGAATTACCTAGTAATATTGGAAATGCAAATGCCCTGTGAGCTGGAAATTCCGACTCTAGAATGATGTTGGGACACAGTTCCACACATGAACAAGGATATAGACATGGGACATTTCCTTGGAATATTGTTAAGTAACGATACAAAATTGAAAACAACACGCTCATAGTTTTTCCTGTTATTTAAAAATAAAAAGTGAGTACTGTGTGAAATTGAACATGGAACAGGAAATGTAAATGGCAGTATCTAATTGGATGCCATGGTTTGAGGAACGGTGCAGTGTCCAACCGGCACATACACCATTAGTAACTGTGGTTATTTAAGAATAAAATAAACGATTTATTTTTCTTTAAAAAAGTCACATTTCCATGCTGTCTGCCAAAACTTAATGGATAACGTACTGTCTCATTAACATGGCCCTGCCTATTTGAAAATCTCCAGAGAAACAAGCAGATGATCCTTGGAGCCTTGGCAGTGGGGATTAGTGCACGGCTAATCATAAACAGTGTTCTTACAGCTCACGGGAGGGCCCAGCCTTGAGAATCAAGGGACTGCTGGGAAATACCAAGGTAATATTCAAGACACAGGAAGTTCAGAGGTAATGTGACTGGTAGTACTGTGGAACCAGGAATGGAATCTATCTGTGGGGCACTGTGGTGGCCACTAGCCCACTGGGATCCATGCCCACGTGGTCCCCTCTGCACCAAATCAGAGCTGGCCCCATGTGGCCAATAGAAATAGAATACAGTAGAAATGATGGCATGTGGCTTTCAAGGCTTGATCACAAGTGGTATTGCAGATTCTACTTTGGTCTCTTGGATCATTTGTTCTATGGGAGTCTATCCACTGTGTTGTCAGAACACTCAGACACTCACAGGAAGGGGCCTGTGGAGGAAGAATTGAGGCCAGCCATGAGCCACCAGCCAGCACCAGCATGCCAGCCACGTGAACCACACTGAGAGCAAAGCCTCCAGCCCCAGTCAAGCCCGCAGATAACTGACGTTTCAGAAGACATAACTGCAATCTTAGGAGCAACCTTGAGGCAGAACCACCAAACCAAGCTGCTCCTGAATTCCTGATCAATAGAGACTCTGACATAACGAATGAGTATTAATGCTTTAAGAAAAAGTCTTTGAGGCAGGATGGGTGGCTTATACCCGTAATCCTAGCACTCTGGGAGGCTGAGGCAGGAGGATCACTTGAGGTAAAGAGTTCAAGACCAGCCTGAACAAGAGTGTGATCTTATCTCCCCAATAATAGAAAAATTAGCCTGGCATGGTGCTGATGCCTGTAGTCCCAGCTACTTGAGAGTCTGAGGCAAAAGGATCACTTGAACCCAAGAGTTTGAGGTTGCTGGGAGCTGTGATAATGCCACTGCATTCTACCTGGGGTGATTCTGTCAGAAAAAAAAGAAAAGAATAGAAAAGGAAGGGAAGGGAAGGGAAGGGGAAGGGAAGAGAAAGGAAGGGGAAAGGAAAAGGGAAAGAAAAGGAAAAACAAAAGTCCTTGATACACTGAAGATTTGGGAACTTTAGTATTTATGAGTTATACTTCAACAAAGAGTTGTAAAATTTAATGATCAATTTAATGCAAAAAAATAAATAAATGCAATGCTCTAATTGTAATATAAAAAGGGAAATGAAATGACTATAATTTATGAAAAGTACTTTAATATAAAAATGCTTAAACATTATAACTCCAGAGAGCCTAGTGAAGTAGTTTAAGGCTTACATCTAGAAAAATCATCTCCATAAATGTGGTAGGTACAAATGAGAATTGAAACAAGTGTTTTGAACTGGCGACTTCCACACTACAAGCAACGCTGCCATTAGTGACTTGATTTTCCAAAAGAATATGTTTTTATTTTCCAAAATGGATCAAGGAAACATTTCTGGTCCCACGTGCTCTTCTACAGCCTTGACACTCCTCTATCAAATGATGGTTTTCTTGCCTCCTACTTGAAATTGAGTGGGTCGCTGGGTCTGTCTAAACAAAGTGATGCCACTTGATTTATGAGATTAGGTCACGTCAGCTTCTGGAATGGTGGAATAAGGAACTCTAAAAATTCACTTCTCTCCTAGCACTCTGGGAGGCCAAGGCAGGTGGATCGCCTGAGCTCAGGAGTTCGAGACTAGCCTGAACAAGAGCAAGACCCCATCTCTAAAAATAGCTGGGAATCATGGTGGGCACTATTCAGGAAGCTGAGGCAAAGAGGATCACTTGAGCCCAAGAGTTTGAGGTTGCTATGAACTATGACACCACGACACTACCCAGGGCAACAGAGTGAGACTCAGTCCGAAAATAAATAAATAAACAAATAAAATTAAGGGTGGTGCCTGTGGATCAGTGGGTAGGGCGCCAGCCCCAGGTACCAAGGGTGGCAGGTTCAGGCCCTGCCCTGGCCAAACTGCAACAAAAAAATAGCCAGGCGTTGTGGTGAGCGCCTGTAGTCCCAGCTACTTGGGAGGCTGAGGCAAGAGAATCACCTAAGCCCAGGAGTGGGAGGTTGCTGTGAGCTGTGATGCCACGGCACTCTACCGAGGGTGATAAAGTCAAATTCTGTCTCTACAAAAAAAAAAAAAATTAAAATTCACTTCTCCATAAAAGCAATGAGAAGACTAGGGAAAAATTGTCAAAATCATTTTGTCACAACTTTAGAAATTAAACAAAATCTTATGACAATCTCAAAAGTGGTATGTTCAAAAACAAGTTGAGTCTTGGTGACTCATAAAGTGAGCTTTATGGGGTTTTGACTTGCCTGAGTCCCATCCCCTTCTTTCCAGTTCTGTAGTGACCTTGAAAACTAAGATCCTTGTAACTCACAGCTGTGAAAACCAACAGCGTATCAACAGGTGAAGAGTGAAGAATGGAGTATCCTAAAAGCTCCATTCCTAGACAATTTATCTTTTTTCAACCTGTCTGGCTGCTCCCTAAAAACCACCAAATGCAGGGTTAGTCTTTATTTTACCTGACTGAGAGCTCACTCAGCTCAAATAGTCTCTATTCTGGGGCACTTGTCAGAAACGATCAGTAGCAACTATTTAATATCGTAGCTTCCTGAGGCTGCAATAACAATTGCAGAAAACAAGAAGGTGGCCAAAACCTTAAGATAAAATTAAAAAACAAAACAAAACAAAAACATCCCTGAGTATGAGTTGTTCAAAGGGAAGATTTCAAAAGTCCTGACATAGAATTTTTTTTTTTCAAAAATCCTGAATGCATGATTTTTAACTGCAGACTTCATGTTGCATCTTAGATCTTTCAACTTGTTCATCCTATGTATTTGCAGCTTTGTATCCTTTGACCTTCATCTCCACATTTCCTCCCTCCACTCCATTTCATAGGAAATTTAGATGGCCACATGCATGTACAGGGCTGTGCACATGCCCAGGAGACAACTGAAAAGGACCCTAATCTCTCTCTGTTGGCTGACCTGAAGGCTGTGTGCAAGCTAAAAATGAAAGCTATGCTCAGTGCCTGTGGCTCAAGCGGCTAAGGGGCCAGCCTCATCCACCTGAGCTGGCAGGTTCAAATCCAGCCCAGGCCTGCCAAACAATGACAGCTGCAACCAAAAAATAGCCAGGCGTTGTGGTGGGGGCCTGTAGTCCCAGCTACTTGGAGGTGGAGGCAGGAGACTTGCTTGAGCCCAGGAGTTGAAAGTTGCTGTGAGCTGTGATACCACAGCACTCTACCCAGGGCGACAGCTTGAGGCTCTGTCTCAAAAAAAAAAAAAAGAAAGCTAAATTAAAGTTGGAAACTGTTGCAGCATTGTTGAGTCCCAACTATTGAGGTTCCTATGGACCCCAACCTGGGACAGTGGTCAGCCAGGGAGACAACCCTGGAAAAATCAAGAGACTTTACACCAATCTTATAGCATAAAGCCTAGACGTCTGAAAGGGCATGCACATTTCGTGTGCCAGGTGGCAGCCTGAAAACAATGCAGTGGAAGTCCTTCTTCTCAGGAGTCTTTTATTGGGTACAGCAACAGAGTAAACAGGCAAGAATGCACAGCAGTCAAGGTTAAAAGAAAGGGGAGCTCAAGGCTCCCAGGAAGGTTGGGTAAAGGGCAGCAGTTGGGTAAACAGAAACATAGGGTAATGGAACATCTGAAATGGTCAGATAACATATACAGGGAGAAGAGAAGGGGGAAAACAAGTTTTGTCCCTTTGAGCTATCTTAACTTCCCTAATTGAAACTACTGATTAAGAATCTAAATGTCTAAGCCCATCTGCAGTGCTGAATCCCCACACCGGGTAGTCACGTAGATTCCCCTGACTGGGCACTAGGAAGGTCTGTGAGGAATTCAGCTTGCCTGTCTCCCACACTCAACATGCACACAGAACCTCTCAGCAAAGGCGAGGACACATACTGGTTCAGGGAATTTAAGAAAACCTCTTATCATCTTTAGTTGATCACTAAGCTAAATGAGTAGAGAATTCAGTGTCTGTACATGACAAAAAATACAGACTTTACTGAATTAGTTAAGGAAAGTTACTAAACAGCAAAAGAAACAAATCTGTGGAGGAGGAAATCCAATTTCCTTAGTTATTGATTATATTTTTTTTAAATATCCAGTGTTCAACAAAACTTTTATGAAATATGAAAGAAACAGGAAGGCCTGGCCCACACTCAGGTAAAAAAGTAGCTAATAAAAACTACTTCGTCCCTGCAGAAGCCCAGACACTGGACTTACTAGACAAAGACTTTCAATCAGCTATTATAAATATGTTCAAAGAGTTATGTCTAAAGAACTAAAGGAAAACGTGGGGACAATGTATGATATTCCTTAAGATAGAGAAATTATTTTAAAAAATTGAAATTTTGACATTGAAAAGCACAATAATGGAAATGAAAATTTCATTAGGGGAGTACGATAGCAGATTTGAGCAGGTAGAAGAATCAACAAAATTGGAGATAAGTCAATTGAGATACGTAATCTAATGTGAGGAACAAGAAGAAAACAAATAAATAGAAATGAACAGATGCTCATAAATCTTCAGAGCACCATCAAGCATATCAACATACGTATTGTGGCAGTCCCAGAAGAGAGGGGAGAGAGAATGGGGCATAAGAGGGCGGTACCTGTGGCTCAGAGAATAGGCGCCAGCTCCACATACTGAGGGTGGTGGGTTCAAACCTGGCCCTGGCCAAACTGCAATAAAAAAATAGCCTGGCATTGTGGCAGGTGCCTGTAGTCCCAGCTACTCAGGAGACTGAGGCAAGAGAATCGCCTAAGCCCAAGAGCTGGAGGTTGCTGTGAGCTGTGACGCCACAGCTCTCTACTGAGGGCAACAAAGTGAGACTCTGTCTCTTAAAAAAAAAAAAAAGAATACTTGAAGAAATAACCTAAAACTTCCCAAATTTGATGAAAAACATTAATGTACATATCAAACTTCAAATAAGATAAACTCAGAGAGATTAACACGGAAACACAACATAATCCAACTGTTAGAAGACAAAGAGATTTTTTTTTTTTTTGGTCAGCCCATGAGGTAAAACAGCAGACAAAGAGAATCTTAAAAGCAATAAGAGAAAAGTGATTTATTACATACAAAAATTTCTCAATAAGATTAACAAGGGAGGGTGGCGCCTGTGGTTCAGTGAGTAGGACGCTAGCCCCATATACCAAGGGTGGCAGGTTCGAACCTGGCCCCAGCCAAACTGCAACAAAAAATAGCCGGGTGTTGTGGCAGGAGCCTGTAGTTCCAGCTACTCAGGAGGCTGAGGCATGAAAATCACCTAAGCCCAAGCGCTGGAGGTTGCTGTGAGCTGTGATGCCACTGCACTCTACCCAGGGTGACAAAGTGAGACTCTGTCTCTTAAAAAAAAAAAAAAAAATTAACAAAGGATGTCTTTCTTTCCTTATTTTTTTATTGTCTCTTGCCCAGTCTAGAGCACCATAGTGTCAGCCCAGGTCACAGAGACCTCAAACTCCTGGATTTAAGTGACCCTCCTGCCTCAGCCTCCAGAGTAGCTGGGACTACAGGCATCCACCACAACACCCAGCTGATTTTTCTATTTTTAGCAGGGACAGGGTCTTGCTCTTACTCATGCTACTCTCGAATGCTGACCTCAAGTGATCCTCCTGCCTCGGCCTCCCAGAGTGCCAGGATTACAGTTGTGAGTCACTGCACCCAGCCTAAAAGAGGATTTCTTATCAGAAACCATGGAGATCAGAGAGCCCTGAGGCGACATATTCAAAGTGCTAAAATAAGAAGTCTGTCAATCAAAAATTCTATCTGTAGGAAAGCTACCCTTTTAAAGTGAAAAAAGAAGCAAAGACATTCATAAGTTAAAAAACAAAAAAACTGAGAGAAATTGTTTAGCAAACTTATCCCATGAGAAACACTTATAGGAGGTTGTTCAGGCTGAAATAAAAGGATATAAAAAGTAACTCCAATCCACACAAAGGGGTAAAGAACACCAATAAAGGCAACTGCGTAAGTAAATATCAAAGGCAGTCTAAATGATTTTTTTCATTGTCTTTTCTTCTACCTGACTTAAAATATAACTGTGTAAGCAATTATTATAAAACGGTGTTGGGCTTGTCTTGTATGACTATGATAACAAACCAGTGCAGATGTAATGGAAGGAACTATGTAGGAGTAAAGTTCTTGTGTACTCTTTAAATTAAGTTGGTATTAATTTACAATAGATGTTACAAAATAATATGTAAATTGCAATCATCAGAACAACAAAGAAAACAAAAAAAAATATGTAGAAAAAGAAATGACAGGCTCAGCGCCTATGGCTCAAGAGGTTAAGGCACCAGCCACATACACCTGAGCTGGCAGGTTCAAATCCAGCCTGGGCTGCCAAACAACAATGACGGCTGCAACCAAAAAATAGCCGGGCGTTGTGGCGGGCCCCTGTAGTCCCAGCAACTTGGAAGTCAGAGGCAGGAGAATCGCTTGAGCCCAGGAGTTGGAAGTTGCTGTGAGCTGTGATGCCACAGCACTCTACCCAGGGTGACAGCTTGAGTCTCTGTCTCAAAAAAAAAAAAAGAAAAAAGAAGTGACAAAAGAATGAAAATGGTATGCAAGAAAAATCTAACACATAAGAAGGCAGTAATAAAGGAATAGAGAAACAAAAAAGTTCTAAGACACATAAAAGATAAATGTGAAATTGTAGATGTAAATCCTGCCTTATCAATAATTACATTAAACATAGATTGATTAAATACTTCAATCTAAAGCAAGAGATTGTCAGAGGGATAAAAAGACATGATCCAACTATATTGTATCTACAAGAGACTCATTTTATTTATTTATTTATTTTTGTAGAGACAGAGTCTTACTTTATCACCCTCAGTGGAGTGCTGTGGCATCACACAGCTCACAGCAACCTGCAACTCCTGGATTTGGGCGATTCTCTTGCCTCAACCTCCTGAGTAGCTGGGACTATAGGCACTTGCCACAATGACCAGCTATTTTTCTGTTTTTGCAGCTCGGCTGGGGCTGGGTTTAAACCCACCACCTTCGGAATATGGGGCTGGTTCCCTACTTGATGAGCCACATGCACCGCCCAAGACTTGTTTTATTTTATTTTAACTTTTCTAGAGATAGGGTCTTGCTCTGTTGGCCAGGCTGAAGTACAGTGACCTGATCATAGCTTGCAATAACCTCAAATTCTTGAATTCAAGCAGTCCTTCTCCTGCCTCCTGAGTAGATGGAACTACAGGTGTGTACCACCAGATCTGGCTAATTTTTAAAAAAATTTCGTAGAGATGAGGGCTCATTATTTCGCCCAAGCTAATCTTGAACTCCTGTCCTTAGGGAGTTCAGCCTCCTGAAGTGCTGAGATTACAGTCATGAGCCACTGTATCCAGCTGAGTTCATAATTTTTCATCCTCTTTTCTGATTTCTGTCTTTTAATTGGTGTTTTAGACCATTTACATTTAATGTTATTATTGATATCTTAGGACTTAACGCTTTCATTTTGTTTTTTTCTAGTTATCTTTTCTGTTTTCATTATTATGTTTTTTCCCCCTATCTTCCTAGAGGTTACTTGAACATTTTTCAGAATTTCATTTTTCTTATTATAGTATTTTTTACTATATTTTTTTGATTAGCTTTTTGTGGTTACTCTAGCTTATTACATTAATATGTACATACCTGATGATAGTTTTATTGTGTAGTATATCTAAAACACAATTTTATGCAGAAACTATTTTCAAACATAAATTTTTTTTTCAGTGTGTGAAGGGCATGGATGGATTTCATTTATTACCCTATATCTACAATTTAATTTGCAGTAAAATATAAGCAAGACATAAAAATGCCTATTTCTGCTTCCCTGTGATATAATTCTCCATTGTGAATAGTGATAAAACTAATGAAAACTCTATGCCATCACCTACTCTACCTTTTCATATTGCTGGTATTTTACAACTCTTATTGTTTGTGAAATCTCAACACACGTAAGATTCTCCTACAAATGGTGCAGAATATCAAGAGGGTGCAGGATTAACTTCACTCCCCACACTGGTGCCTCAATGTTACAAAAATTACAAAATGATGCAGGCAATGACAACCCGTTGGGACTGATCCGAGCTGGACCAGTGCTCCAGAGAATTCCATGCCACAACAGGTTACATGATCGTGAGGCTTTAGTTATCTAGCTTGCACAATACTCACCTGATCTTCAAATCTGGTACACCACGCACTTTATTTGGATGAAAAGTAAAAGTGGTAGAAGTTCTCTGTAATTCATCTGTAATTCACACATGCAGATACTGACCTCTGATTGTTAGGTGATCCAGATTTTTCTTTTTTTTTAGACAGAGTCTCACTATGTTGCCCTCCGTAAAGTGCTGTAGCATCATAGCTCACAGCAACCTCAAACTCCTGGGCTTAAGCTATTCTGTTGCCTCAGCCTCCCAAGGAGCTGGGACTACAGGCACCACCACAACGTCCAGTTATTTTTTGTTGCAGTTGTTTAGCTGGCCCTGGCCAGGTTCGAACCCACCACCTTCAGTGTATGTGACTGGTGTTGTAACCACTGTGCTGTGGGCACTGAGCCAGTTTTTCTTTTAATTATGATAAAAAACATATGAACCATGATAGAAGCTTAGGAAAAAGTTTAGTCAAATATACAGATACTAACTGTTCACTTATTCATTAGGTAGAGCTGTGAAAAAGGATCATTTCAATGATTTTTCAAATAGAAAAACTAAAGAACCAAACTATCACAGGAATTTTCTTCACTGCAGAAGCTGAGCTGTTCCAGTAGGAGATATCTTCACTCGATTGGAAAATAAATACCATAGCTAAAGGCTCTTGAATACTTAAAAAAATCTGATGAGATTCATCCTTGTCATTTTTCCAGCATTGCTATAAAATCCTTAGAATACATTCCAAAGGAATCCTTAGAATACAGCCCTTCCAAATCTACAGTCACTCTGCTCTTTAATTCAATTCACAGAACTGCTGAAAAATAGACATTTCTATCTAAAAGTAGAAAAAAAGTTTGTATAGAAGGTATTTCTGTTATACAAGTATATTACACGCTTGGGGCAGTAACAGGTCTGAAAAGCTCTTCTCAGCCACTAATACTTTAAGCCTAGGAGGGAAGGAAGAGTCTAACAGGTGGGGTCTGGTTCCTACTTGATCTGAGAGCTTCCATCAGTCTCTTATTCTGTTGCTGGAACTTCCAGCTGACTTGGCTCAGCTGATTCTTATATCACTGGGCCTTCTGACTCACTCTGATCAACCAACTGGTTATTAATCACAAGTCCTGTACATGGTCATAATGACTGTGAATTTGATAAACTCAGCAGAATCTAAGATTCTTCTCATGGAGCTGATTTCCAGGAAGCTGGGGGCTTTGAATGACACCCCAGGAGCCATGCCATCCACTTCCACGCAGCCAGGGTTAATTGTGATTTTCCCGTATGGAACTTTCACAAGGAAACCCATACCAAGAGCTTCACCAAATTTTCGCCTGAAAAGGTCATTCACTTGCTCTCTTAGCTATCTAGCTTTTTCAACTTTTTTTTTTTTTCAGTTTTTGGCCGGGGCTGGGTTTGAACCTGCCACCTCCAGCATATGGGGCTGGCGCCCTACTCCTTTCAGCCACAGGCGCCGCCCTAGCTTTTTCAACTTTTGACAGTCTTTCATTATCATCATCTGGAATCATCACCAAAGATCTTGAACACCTGATGCAGAGATATTAACACCGGGTGATGAATTTATTTTTAGGGCTCTTAGAGGAGGAGGTGCTCTCCTTAATTGTCGTCTCAAACATTTCAGGCTTTTTATTAATGAACTTAATTTTGGCTTTGTTTCTAAGGATCTTCTCCAGCCTTGAAATGCCAAAAGCAGATGGTCTTTGGAATCGCACACCTTCCATTAAGTCTTCCACGTAAAAGTCTTCTGGGAAAGATTCAAGTAATGCAAACAGCACCTTCACAGCTTGTTTAAGGCCGAGAGCTTCACGGCATTTTTCATTGAAAAGATTTTCAACTTTCTGTTTTAAGTCTGTGGTTTTGGCATTCCAGGCCTCAAAGGAAAATTCACTCCCTGGAGGCTTAAAAGGAACATTAGAACCATTAGTCTGGGTAGGGGTTCGAACAGCTGAGATTTGAGGATTGTTATTATTAGGGCCTTCCACAGTGACTCAGTTGCAGGAACCTTTGAATTGTTCCCAGGGCTGCGTGGTCTTTTCCTGGACTGCAACGCTTTAGTGGTTTTTTTTACTAGCCATTCCAGGAGGCAAATAGGAAAAACTAGTTCAGGGTTTTTTAACAACAAACTTGATCTTATTACTCCCACAAACAATCCTTTCAACGTGGTGGAATTCCAAAGCAGGTAGGACTTATAAAGGGAATTCCTTCAAGCAAGCCTTCTCCATAGAGGAACGCAGGATTTGATTCAAACACAGGATATGGAACTTTTACTGCCTCGGTGAGTCCAACAACTTGAGCAAATTAAAACTTACAAATCTCTTCCACTTGCTTCCGAAACTTGGTAGTTCTGACATTCCAATATTCTTTGACTGTCGTACTGGTTGTTGGTTGAGTAACTTCAGTTGTGCTGTAAGTCAGAAGTTCTGGTCTTTTAACAACAAATTAAATACGACTGCCCACTTGAATGATTTTTTTTCTAGCCGTGGATTCCATACCATGAGGGGTTTTCTGGTGCTCCTTCCACATACAAATCTTTTTTTTTTTTAGGACAGCTGCCCTTTATTAGGACATCTTCAGAGGACTAGCAAATCAGCGGCATATCTGGGGCCAGACTGCAGGGTCCAGAGTCCCACCACGGCTCTCTCGGACCCCGGGGAGAAAAATCACACGGGGGTCAGGGAGTTTCATGGAGCTGAAAGCAGAGTGGGTTTCTCAACGTCGAAGTGCAACTAGCCGTGGGGGGCCGAGGGGAGGCTCTGAGGCCCAGGCCCAGCTCAGAGGGTCCTCCTTGCGGGAGACCACGCGGTGGGGGAGGTCTCCGCGGGGCTGTCGCCCCCGGGGCAGCTCTGGGGGTCTGTGGGCCTCAGCAGCAGCAGCCGCAGCTCTGGTTGCTGGAGCGCTGGGACCTCTGGCTGTCGCCCCCTCTGTAGCCGCAGCCCCGACGCCGGCGGCGCCGGAGCGGGAAGCAGCAGCAGCCGCAGCCGGAGTCGCCCGCAGCAGCCGCTGTCGCAGCAGGAGGCGGCGGGGGGGCCCCCGGAGGACGACCCTTTGGAGAAGCCTTTGGCTGCCCAGCTCTGCTGGGAGGACACGGCGGGGCGCCCCGCGCCACCAGCCCCAGGCTGCCCAGGAAGGCTCACGCAGTTCTGCAGATGGAACAGGCCACCTGCCTTAGGATGTGCCTCGAATATCTGGTAGGGTACAGCCTTGGCTTCGGTGCGCCCCAAAGCTTCAGCAAATTTTTTGCAGAAATAGTGATTCTGGCATACCACCCTTCCTTTACTCCAGAAACTGGTTTATCAAGCTGTAAATCTTCACGTGTTGAATTCAGAAGTTCGTGTTGCTTAATCACAAAACAAATCCTGTCCTTTGCAGGTAGTATCCGCTCAAGGTGAGGAATTCAGGCCTATATAGAGATCTTCTACATAAAGATCTTCAGCGTGAGACTGGAGGACAGGTATGGAGTCGTCACTGGACCTTTGGCTTGTATAGCTTGAGTGTATTTTCTTTCAAACAATTCTTCGACTTGTTCGCATAGATGAGTAATTCAAGCATTCCATTTCTCAAAGTTAAACTCTCTTTTCTCTTTCCAGCTTTGGCAGGTTCTGTAACTGGGGCCCTAGTGGCTCATTGGCCTTTGGTCTTAGTGGAGAATAATCATCATCATTAACTTCATGTCTCAATAGTATAAGCCTTTTTTGTGTAACGAGACACCCATTTCTGCATACTTCAAATTTGAGCCCAAACTCCAAACATAAAAAAAATTTCATTTAAAAAAAAGATAATATTATCTTAGTATTATTTTTCATTAAAAAAAAAGATATTATCAATAGCAGCTGAGTGATCCTTTCTCCTCATGACCACTCGTTCATGTTCCCGGTTACTCATGGCTCCCAAGTTCGTCCCTTCAATCTTTCCAGCACTAGAAGTGTTACTTGCGGCTCGGCGCCTGTGGCTCAACGGGCTAAGGCACCAGCCATGTACACCTGAGCTGGCGGGTTTGAATCCAGCCTGGGCCCGCCAAACAACAATGACGGCTGCAACCAAAAAATGGCCGGGCGTTGTGGCAGGTGCCTGTAGTCCCAGCTACTTGGGAGGC
>CAUYRH010001899.1:0-16275 GCA_963574655.1 Perodicticus potto
GATACATCAGATAGAAAGTCTAGAGCTGTAGTAGACAATCTGAATATGACTATGAATGACAGAGCACTTAGAGCTATCTAATAAAAGAGCAAATTTAGTAAAATCTCCACATGACAACATGGGAAGACCACAGTTTCCGATAGTGACTCTGCTGATAGATGGAAACATTAATATCAGAGGGAGTTTCCTAACAGTCAGAATCACTGTGCTCTGCATAGAAGGAGCCTTGTGCACACTCAGTAGGGCTCTTAGCTCAGCCTGCAAGTGAAGTCAGGGTTTAAAAAAAATGGTGCCCTATTTGCTCGGGTTTGGGAGGGTAATTCTTCTGAGTTGAGACCCAAATGCTCCCTTCCCTTCCCCCATTTGCAGTATAGTAGTGTATCTGTGGGAGGATATGCACCAGAATACATAAAGTTGAAACTTTTTCTAGATATATAGAACTTAAGTAGGGAATAATGCCAGTAGTACATGCAAACCAAGCTCCTTCAGGGGCCTGAAATACGTATCTCTCACCTGATGCTGGTGGGATAAAAGCAGAGGGGCATGAATCTTGATAAGGGGATCACTCTATATTAAAACCTAATGCAGCTGTACAAAATCCAACTCCTTGAACATCCCTGAGAGTGAGCTTTGGCTCCTCTCCCCACTTGGACTGACTAAGCTGCTGCTCATGGCTTATATTCTGGATGTGGGAGGCATCTCTTCCTATTGACTCAGTTATGGCTACACCCACATAATTTGGAGGAGCAGGGTTCAGGCATAACCAACAATCTCTAGTTGTATTTGGGTTAGTAGTAGTCATATATTGAAAGACTACATCTAACATCCCTATTAAGGGCAGTGGTGGGGTTGTTGGACTCTTAGTTATGCGGCAAGGGTTTGTATGGAAGGTGAGGTGTTGCCGTTGTTTGAGGCCCTGATAAAGGTTGAGGAGGCAGCTTAAGGGGCCATACTGGGGGAAAGGATGGACTTAGGGCACGTTTGGACCAATAGGTTTGTACCGTCACCTGGGGAGAAATCGCTGAATTATGAATGATGTCCCTGGATTTTGCCCAGTACATCTTAGTCTTAATCCCCAAGTTAGCCCCTTTCCATCCTACTCAACCCTGGTGCCACATAAATAATTTGATAGTGACAGGATTACAAGTCCCAGCGAGTTTCTGATTTAATTTGTAAATACATTTTCTATCCCCCCTGGGTAAAAGAATAAATGTATCACTGTTCTTCCAAGGAGCTAATGTTTCACATCCCCATTTAGCACAGTGGTATGAATTCCCTTCATCACAGTCACTCTTCCCTATACTGGGGCAAGCATAATGCTGTAAATCTGCTAGTCCTTTTTCTGCTATAGGAGTCCCACATCCAAATGATTCTATACAGAACCCCATACATTGTTCTTCCGTCCCTTGAGGAATGTTGCACTGAGGGGGATCTCCACTAGGTGGAAACAAATCACACATATCAATTAAAAATATTTGTTGACTCTCAGTATGTGGTCTGTTAACTAATCTTCCATCGTATGTTTGAGTTAGTTCCCATGTATACTTTATTTTTGTTTTCTTGTAGCCCTGGGTAGAGTGCCATGGCATCACACAGCTCACAGCAACCTCCAACTCCTGAGCTTAGGCCATTCTTTTGCCTCAGCCTCCCGAGTAGCTGGGACGACAGGCATCCGCCACAACGCCCGACTACTTTTGTTGTTGTTTCAGTTTGGCCAGTGCTGGTTTTGAACCCACCCTCAGTATATGGGGCTGGTGCCTTAATGACTGAGCCACAGGCACCGCCCCCCATGTGTACTTTATAGGAGCAAATGCATTTATATTCTTTATAGTTTCTAATCTTTGTTTAAAATGGGGATGTGCTCTTTCCCCCTTTAAAACAGTCATTTTTCCTATGGTAACATTCAAACACATCAATACTAGCACATTAATCATTTCTGGACAAGTCTTAGCTTTAAGGGGTCTTCCATGGGTTGGGCTAGCCATCTTTCTCTGAATTCCTGCTGTGCCTTTTTGATTTGAGAGCGGTGATTCCAATAGCAGCAGCCGGCTACCTTTACAGCAGTGGGAGTGGTGAGTATGATAGACCAAGGTAAACGAGCATCCAATGTTTCAGGCTGGTGTCGCTTAATCCATACCAGGACCTGCTGCAAGGTCTCCCTGCTGCAAGGACACCAGGCTCCCAGGAAAGGGAATTTCCTTATTCTGATGTACAATCTTAATTATCTCATTCACATGCTGTGAGGAAATCTGCAGTGCCTGCAATGACTTGAGGAGAGAATGCGTGTTTAATTCAGCCAGTTTTTCTTCCCCCAATCTAGGGAATAAAGAGGGGGGGCCTTCCAAACATGATTTCATAGGGTGTGAATCCCTTAATGTATGGGGTACAATGCGCCCGTAAAAGGGCAAAGGGGAGGAGATCCACCAATTCTTGCCAGTCTCCAGTTGTAGCTTACTCAGTGTTTCTTTTAATGTTCTTATCATTCGTTCTACCTGACCTGAACTCTGGGGTCTATATGCGCAATGTAATTTCCAATCAATGCCTAAAGTTTTAGCCAATGTCTGAGTGATCTGAGCAATGAATGTTGGGCCAGTCAGACCCTGTCTTAAGGGCAAGCCAAATCGGGGAATAATTTCAGTGAGTAATTTCTTTACTACTATCTGAGCAGTCTCGGTCTCTGTTGGATAAGCTTCATTCCATCATGAAAAAGTGTCTACAAAGACCAGAAGGTATTTGTACCCATCCTGGGAATGGGCAGTCTCTGTGAAATGCACCTCCCATTGTTCTCCTGGTATCTCACCTCTCAGTCTGGTGCCAAGGGGAACTCTGTTTCCTGGGGCTGCATTCACTCTTTCACATACCTGGCATCGCTGGCTATCTGTCTCGCCATTGCATGTAGTTGGGGTATGTAGTATTCCTTCTGGAGTAGTTCAGTCAACTTAGTACTTCCTAAATGGGAACTGTTGCGTACCTATTGAAAGAGCTCTCTTCCCAATTGTTATGAAACAAAGATGTGTTGGTTGGGAAGTATTTCCAGCCTGCCAAATCCTCTTTTGTTTGGAGCCTCTAACCCAACCCTTTCTCCAACTAAGAGTAGATTGGAGACTTTGGGAAGGTCCGGCAGGGTATAGTGGGAAGAATGTGCAGGAGCTCTACAGGTTCTCTGGCCACCTCTCTGGTCACTTGGTGCAGGGGCTCTACAGGTTCTCTGGCCACCCCTCTGGCCACTTGGTCTGCACAGGTGTTGCCCCTCGTCACAGGAGAGTTTTCAGTCTAATGGCCTCTGCAGTGGATGATGGCTACTTTGGTTGGCAGCCATATGGCTTCTAGGACAGCTAATATCTCTTCTTGATTCTTTAATTCCTTTCTCCCTGAAGTGAGGAATCCCCTTTCTCTATAAAGGGCTCCATGGGCATGCATGGTGGCAAATGCATATCTACTATCAGTATAAATATTTACAGTCTTATATTTACCCCACCACAGGGCTTGGGTGATGGCAATCATTTCTGCTACCTGAGATGAAGTCCCATGCCCTAAAGCTTGTGCCCATGTCACTTGATCATAAGTCACAACCGAGGCCCCCACATACCTCACTCCCTGCTGAACATAACTGCTGCCGCCCGTGAACAGGTCTACGCCTCTGGACTCTCCCAGGGTTCATCTTCTACATCCAGTCTCAGGCTTTGCAAAGCTTCTAGAATGTCCTGGTAGTAATGAAGTGGTTCCTTCGGGTTGTCATCGAGGAGGAAGGTAGCCAGGTTCAGAGCGGTGGTCTTTGAAAATTGTACCCGAGGTGGGTCTAATAAAAGAGCTTGGTATTGAGGTATTCTGACATTTGACAGCCACCTCTCATGGGGCCTGCTAAGTAAGGCCTCTACTGGGTGGGGGGCCAAGATCTGCAGTTCTTGGCCCAAGGTCAATTTACATGCTTCCATCACCAAAAGGGAGGTGGCCGCTACTGCTCTGAAACAATTAGGCCATCCTGCAGCAACCAGATCCAGTCTTTTGGAGAGATATGCAATGGGGCGCTTCCAGGGGCCAAGCACCTAGGTTAGTATTCCTTTGGCAATACCTCTGGTTTCCACCACATGTAGCTGAAAGGGCTTGTGGAGGTTTTGGAGAGCTAGGGCTGGAGCACTTACTAGGGCTTGCTTCAATTTTTTGGAATGCCTCTTCCTCTGTTTCAGTCCAATTCTCCTTTTCCTCCAATGGCTGCACATAGGGGTCTAGCAATTTCTGCCAAACCTGGGGCCAACAGTATCCCACTGTTCCTACAAATTCTCACACCTGTCATTTCCTTTTGGGGTGGGATATTTGAAGTATGGCCTGAGATAAGACTCGCTTTCTGTCCTGTAGCTCATAACCCAAATAAGTAAAAATTGAGGTGCATATTTGTGCTTTTGTGGCAGATACTCGGTATCCCAAGGTTTGCAGAGTTTTGAACAAATCATATGTAGCAGTCTGACATGTCAGTGAGTCCTTTCCTGCCACCAAGAGGTCATCCACATATTGAAGCAACATAATTTCTGGGGGCTCGCTTCGATATGAATGGAGGTCCTAGCTTAAGGCTTCATCAAACAGGGTGGCAGAGTTCTTAAAACCCTGGGTCAGCCTAGTCATGTTAATTGCCCCGTGTCATTTCCCTCTAGGTCAGTCCATTCAAAGGCAAAAATAGATTGACTTGCCACTGCCAACAGTAAAGTGAAGAAGGCATCCTACAGATCCAGCACAGTGTAGTAGGTATGACTCTGAGGGAGGAGGCTAAGGAGAGTATATGGGTTTGGGACGGTGGGATGAATGGTCTCCACGTGTCAATTGACCTCCTGTAAATCCTGCACAGGTCTGAAGTCATTAGTCCCTGGTTTTTGAACTGATAGGAGGGGAGTATTCCATGGAGATAGGCAAGGGACTAAAATCTATGCCTCCTGTAGTCTCTTGATGTGTATAGCAATTCCCTGTCTAACCTTTAAGGGAATAGGATATGATTTAACTTGTACTGGCTCTGCTGTGCTCACAAGTTGAACCACAATGGGTGGTCAATGGGCAGCTAAGATTAGAGGGTATGTCTCTGCCCAGACCCCTGGGATAGCCTTCTGCAATGTCGGGAGATAAGGTGAGCAATTCACCTTTTGGACCCCATCATCGAGGAGACGATAGTCTTCCGATAGTAGGCAAGTTACAAGTATGGCTGGGGGTGCTTGTTGTGATGGGGGCATGATACTAAGTTCTGTCCCCTCCGCTCCAAAAGAAATAGTGGCTTATAATTTACGGAGTAGGTCCCTGACTAGTAAAGGATATGGGCAATCAGGCATGACCAGGAAGGTATGGGTGATAGTTCCTTTTCCTAAATTAGTTATTCTAGTCAGAGCCCTGGGATAGGCTTTAGTTTCTCCCATAGCCCCTTGTATTGGTGTTCTATTCTCAGATAAGGGGCCCTTGGGAAGGGTCAGCACTGATTATGTCACCCCAGTGTCAAATAAAAAATTCAGTCTTGCCCCCTATCTCAAGTTTACTGTGGGCTCATGGGGGCCAAGGAGGATGGAGCCCCAGCCCCATCAGTCCAATTCCAATAAGACTGGGATAGAGGGTTCCTTCCTTCTTTGGGGGCACTCATTCTTGCAGCAGCCCAGTGGTTCTCGGGGGCCTCCAGTCAATAGGTGTATATAACTGGTAGGCCTCCATCAAGTGTTCCAAGAATACTGCCAGGGTCCCATCTGATTTTTGGATTGTTTCGCTTAACTTTGAAAGGTTAGTAGGTTTCTGGGCTGATGTCCGAAGTCCCCTCAGTAGAGTATGGTGATAATTGCTGAGAGCCCCCTTACCCGCATCAGAATTCAGGTCCCAGGCAGTTCTTGAACTAGGAAAAGCTGCCCTTATTTCCTCTGGATCTGTGGTGGGCTGATCATTATGTCCTAACACATGCTGTATGCCTTCCCTCAGAATCTGTTCTCTCTCCTCTGAAGTGAGGAATGTTCCTAGCAGCTGCTGACAGTCACCCCAGGTGGGCTGATGGGTACAAAACACAGACTCCAACAAAGATATTAAAGCCTGGGGTTGGTCTGAGAAGGATGGATTCAGTTGTTTCCAATTATATAAATCACTAGTGAGAAAGGAATGGCATCTCCACCTGGGGTAGGTTGGAAAGTTTGCCTCAGGGGTAAAATGGGGCAGGGGTAATTGGTTCAGGTGATGCAGATTCCTAGGGCGGCTCAGTTTTCCTTCGGATGGCCTGGCAGGAATGTCCACTCCAGGTGTGCATTGGTCTAAGCACATGATCTGGGTCTGGAGAAGGGGTAGAAGGACCCAGATCATGATCCGGTCCAGGGCTATGATCTGCGTGCGTCTTGGGGAGGGGCAGGACCGTAGGGGGTATGGAATCGCAGGGGTTCCCACTTTTCTGGTTCCTCTTGAATAACTTGAACCCTCTGTTCCCTGTCCTGTTTTACTCTTACCCTGACCTTCTGGAGGATGAGCCAGAAAAATAGTCCCCTCCTTTTTGCTTTTGAAACAAAGTTTTTTGTAATAAGATTGTTTCTCAGTACATATATCAATCCAGACCTGGATATATGGAATTTGGTCTGGGTGATCTGGACTTCCAAAGATAACCTGCCTTACATGACAGGCTATCTGAAGGTCTATAGTACCCTCTGGTGGCTAGTTTACACCAAAGGTGGGCCATTTTAATTCACAGTTAGATCCAAAGCTGTCACTGTATATCCATATGAAAGTGCCTGCTTCCAGAAGTCCTGAAAAGTGCTAAGGAGGCAAGATAGGGGGCAGTACAAGGGAAAGAGGAAGACTGGCCCATTGCTTACAAAATTCTTTTCCACCATAAATGGCAGTCTATGGATTTATGAATATTTGGTACTCTATTCAGATAGAAAGAAAAAGCTTTCCTAACAAAGGGTTCTAGACATCATGCTTGCTATATCCTGCAGTGAGGCAACTTGTTTCCTCAAAGCAATATTATGGGTTCGAGGCAAATGGAAAGAAAGATCAGTGGGGAGAACAGAAAAAGGGTAGGTCTCTAGAATGGTTGGGTAGAAAGAGATAATAGTGGGCTGAATATGCTCTGAAGGAGGCATATAGCCCTGTGAGTTCTAGATAAGAATTTAGAAAACTAAACACTCCCCTTATTACACCCACGTGGGGTAATTGTCACCCGCAGTCTATGTGGCTGTAAAGGGGTATGCTTGGAAAGGTGACAGGGTGACTGAAGAAATGAACTAACAAGTCAACAGGATGGGGATTCTGCACCCACCAAGGGAGTACTGTATGGCTAAAATCTATCTAATTATTTGCTCAGGGATGATGATAGTCTATAGTAGAACATTCTGGCAAATGCCAAACATATGAAATCCTACTAGTGGGACTCTGATCCTCCAGACCAGAGTGAGGTGGATGCTCAAATAGGGGATGGTAACAACACTGAATATTGGTCTGGAAAAATAAGCAATTAACTGAGTGGGGTTAGTAGCAGATAAAAAGGGCTCAAATATCTGAGGGCAGGATGCCTCCTATTGTAGAAAATAAAGATCCAGAAAAAGAGAAGGCATTTAGATAAGAGCATATATTAGGGCAAAGATGGTCATGACCACAAGATAAAAGTGAGCAATATTGCACACTCCACAGATGTCCAAGATTGAGAAGCAACAGTAGAAAGTCCGATAGAAAGGACTATTCTTATAGCACCAATGGCTATCCAAAAAACAATATAAGGAGCTGAGTTGAAGAATGGAGGCAAAGTGGTCATAATAGTAAACAAATCAGGAAGAAAGTGAACAGACATATTTCATCGGGATCAAAATCAAGAGGGGTTCCCTGTAGGAACAAATCTGTGACCCAGGAAACTATATGATTGAATTCCTCTGACACGGACGAGTCCAGTCTTCAAGGAGACATCATGTAAAAAGTGTAAACTGAGGGAACAAACAAGCAGTCATCATGGGGGCATGTACACACACTCGCTGGGTACCTTTACCTGGGCATGTTTTTAAATCTGTCTTTCCAATAGGTGGGCCGTACAAATCCCGAACCAGGTCAGCCTTCCAAGTGCCCCTGGTCACGTTTTATTTTATTATTATTACTATTTTTTTTTATTAAATCACCCTATCTTGGCAATAGGCAGTCCGTACAAATCCCAAACCAGGTCAACGTGAAGGTTGATTTCACCATTGAGACTTATGATAGGATTGTGAAGCCAGAGTAACCTGGAGACTGATTTCACCACTGAGCTGTATGACTAGGTCAAGGAGCCGAGGATAATAGGTCCCCTCCAGTCACTTACCTCACTCAGTCATAACATTCATACACAGAATAGTCCAAACTCATCTGGAAACGATGGAAAGCCAAACAGTCTTTGGATAAGACTGATATCCAGAGAACCCAGTCAGCCACTCTGACATGGATCTGGGACCTAGCCGGCCTCTGCGGTTTATGGCACTTGCATTTACATAGCAATTCATAGATGAGGGAAAACAGCAATTATACAAGAGGGAAAACAGAACAATTATACAGGAGGAAAAACAAAATAATTTTAAACTGGACACTGGTCAGCTGGTTACAATAGCACCAGGGAGGCGGTTTGCTTCCAGTTGCTCATTACCTCAGTTTCCCGTTTTTAATTCTTAACGTTCCTTACTTTCTTATGGGGATACACTGGGGTCAATTCAAGGGGGGGTCCCTTCACTTCAGTCAGGGCCACTCTGATCTTATGGTTGCTGCTGTGTTCAGTTGTACTCTTTTCACCTCTTACACATTAAACATAGGGAGGCCAGTTTAGCAGAGCACCTGTGCCGTCCACTGATAACTCTCTAATCTGAGGCCCCGTGATTCTCTCTTACTCAGGCCCCTGTGGAAAGTAATAAAAAGGACCCACAGGCCTATAGGTGCCGCTTCTACTGGCCAAATTGTCTCCCTAAATTTCTCACCTTTCTAGAGACTCAAACTTCAGTCTTTTCAGAACCATCATCTTTATTTTAACCCAATAATAACTTATTGAATAAATGGGCACTACTATTTGTACTATATATGTTTATAGAAAATATTCCATCAAGGAAACAATTTATAAAGAAGATCTCAATGGAAGTAACATCCAGAAAATATAAATGAATGGAACTTCATTAAATCAAAAAGCTTCTACATGTTGAGGAAATAATCAACAGAGAAAATAGCTAATAGAGTGGGAGAAACTATTTACAATCTCTGCCCTCGCTGTCTACAAAGGTGTCAGACTCCTTTGTTAAAGTGAGCTTGACACTCACATTACCCTGGACTGTGCCTGAAGGGCAGGGAGTTTGTGTGGTCACTGACACCCTCGTACACTCCTGTTCATCCCTCTTACAGCATAGAGGCCATATTGATACAATCAGACAACAGGCCACTTGGCTTCAAGAGATCTCAAAGCACCAGGGAAGGTTTAATCTGGGATCCTTCAGAGACTGGCTCCTATTACAGGTAGAATTCCATCAATCATGGGAGACATTCTACGGTTATCTCTTTTAAAGTTCCTTCTCCGGTCATGGTGACCTTCATACAAGCTAAACTCATATATTATGACCAAAAGTTATTCAAGTTTGCCTGAAACCATCAGAACAAGAGAAGAGACACCTGTGACCATCGCTTTTTAAAGGGACATGAAAGTGTATAATACTGTCCAGGTCAAAGGCCGTTCTTCCATAATCTGCTCCAGTGACCCCTTACAGTAGGGAGTAGCCAGCTGAGAGATGATGTCTCTCAGTTCCAAGACCCACAACTTGCTGGAAAAATCTCTGGCCATGGGGCAGTAGTAATAATACAGGGAGGCTTATCCAGACTGGATGCATTTTTCATCTCACCCCTGTGGTTATATTTTTCAGGGTAAAATTTTTGTTTATATCTGCACATAGACCAGCTAATGATAGAAGTAATCTAGATTATAATTTGACTTTGAAAAATAAAGAATGATAACTGAGTCCCAAAACCAATTCCCAATGAAATAAGGAAGTGTAGACACAAGTGAGAGTCTCATGTGAACACTTATAGGAATACTGCAACCTGGATCACATCACTCACAGTCAGGCGACAAAAATCAAATGAATGCCACAACCTTCTCAGACTTGTTGGCATCTGGATGTCTGTGGTTGTCAGTCATCCCTTGATGTCAACCCCTTCTGCTCTTCTCTTCCCATAACACAGGAAAGTTCCTGAAGTTCACACTACCTTCAGAAGGTTCTTTAGGATGATTATCTCCATCTTCTTGGTTTGATGGCTTTCTGATTAACTCACTTTCTTCGCCCCAAATGTGGTGTTTCAAATTATTGGCTGTCATGTGGTGAGTGGTATGGTTGTGAATTTAGTTACTAGGGAAGATGAATATTTGAGAAAGTTTTATAAGCCTTTCCCAGACCTTCAGGAGCCACAACCTGAGCCCCACCTGAGTTGCAGGTAAAGGGCCTGAGCCCAGGGATTGAAACAGAACTCACTCTTCCTAAACATTTTCAGGAAAAACATGGAGAAATGGGAGTTGAGATAATTAAGCCTGAATACAGAAGAAAAAATGGATTAGCAGAAAAGAGGACAACTGGGTCAGTTCTCAGTCAGATGTGCAGTTATACATTGGGGGAAGGACAGACTCTAAATGTCAGACTTTCCAGTGCACTGACCCTGTCCCAGCTCCCACTGCTCCTGATCAGGAAATCCTACTGAGCGCTGTGCCCGGAATGTGAGTGAAGACACATCATATTCCCCTAAACTGCCTCAGGACTCTATTTCTGGTGACCACTCTAGGGTCCTCTTGGCCACTAAAGTGATTTTCTGACTTTTGTGCATGTGGAAGAGAGTCCTTAAGTCACCAACCGACCAAACAACACAATGTTTTGTGCTTAGAGTTCAACTGTTGGGACAGGATTATAACTGTAGAGAAGTTTCCCAGATGAAACTCTTATCTAGAAAGTAAGACCCAGATGCTGGCAGGAAATCAGCTCTTATTCACGAACTGCACCAGCCCTGGCTGAGGCTGTGGTTTGTAGGTCCCGGGGACCCCTTGGCGGCTGCACCCCACAGGAAGTTCATATCTGGGCTCAGACTGCTTTACCCTCACTGTGTCCCTCAAACAGTAATAAATGGCCGTGTCCTTGGGCCTCATACTGCTCATCCGCAGATGCAGAGTGTTCTTGCTGTTGTCTCTGGAAATGGTGAATCGGCCCTTCATGGAGTCTGCGTAGTTCGTGCTACCACCAGTACCACTGATGCATGAAACCCACTCCAGCCCCTTCCCTGCATCCTAGCAGGCTCAGTCCATCCAACAGCTGCTGAAGGTGAATCCAGAGGCTTCACAGGAGAGTCTCAGGGACTCTCCAGGCTCCAGGCTGGATCAAGCCTCCCCTAGACTCCACCAGCTGCACCTCACACTGGACACCTGCAAACACAGAGACTCCTGGTAAGAAACCTCCACACACACCCTCTGTTCTCTCACATCCACTCCCACGCTGTGACTCTCCGGTTCTCCATGAATCACCTTGTAACAGAGCAACAAGGAGAAGCCAGCTCAGCCCAGACTCCATGGTGCATAGTCTGTGTTCAGTCCTGACCATCGAGTGGGAAGACCTGGGAGTCCTAGGGCTGGGGCTCCTCTCCTAAAGCTGCAGGGTCAGGGCTGGGCTGGTTTTCACGGGAAGAGGGAGGCCCTATTTGCATGTGATATAGGAGGCCTGGGGTGGGACGCTGATGGAGGGCAGGAAGTATTCTACTGTGAAAAAGTTTAGTTTTATTAGGGTATCTAGTTTACACCGAAACATGATATCTGAGTGACAGATATCAACATCTCTTCATTGACAGGTGTAGAATAAAACCCACCACAGGTGCACTGTATGATGTGTCTGAGAGCTACCATCTGGTTAGAGGGAGCTTGGGTTTCTGGGCCTGTTCTTCTCACCACTGGAGCTCAGTGCCTCTTGTAACAAGTCCAGGCTGGGGCTTGTCATGACTCTTATATTTTGCAAAATATCCCTTTCTGTCATGAGAACATTTGTGATTTTCCTGCATTCTAGTGTTTACCTAAATACATAGGTATTCACAGAGGAGCAGGGTTCACACAACGTGGTTTCAGGCTTCTCTCCTGGTTTATGTGTTATTATCCGTTTTTCTTCACTCTTTTCCTACTGAATCCATTGATTTGTTTGTTCACTAGTGTTAATGTTAATGAAGTACCTTTTTTTTTGTAGAAACAGAGTCTCACTTTATTGCCCTCGGTAGAGTGCCGTGGTATCTCACAGCTCACAGCAACCTCCAACTCCTGAGCTTAGGCGATTCTCTTGCCTCAGCTACCGAGTAGCTGGGACTACAGGTGCCCACTACAACGCCCGGCTAGTTAATGAAGTACCTTTGACATACAGTGAAGTTCACATATTTAAAGAATATTAAGAAACATTGACATAGTCATCACCATGTATAAGACAATGAACAGGCCAATTCTTAGTATTTCCTCTTTATTTTTTTTTTTTTTTTGAAATTTCTCCTTATTCCCCTTCCCATCTCCTATTCTTTCTACTGATCTATTTCATGTCACTGTAGATTATTTTCTATTTTCAACAGTTTATGAAGTGGAATCATGCAGTATTGCAGGGAGAATGGGAACCTGAGCCCCCATTATTGGCAAGGGAAAACACCCCAAGAAGAATGGAAAACTTAAAAAGCTGACTGAATCAGAACAAAGAAAAGTCAGCTAGTTTATCTTTATACCAGTGACTGCTAAATTTCTTATGTGAGGAAGTTTCCTAGAACTCTGACCTATTGGGGATACTAATACCCCTGTTGTATATGTGAACAATCTGAAGAAATACTGGCCACAGAGGATGCTGTGGCAAGGCCTGGAAAGATACATTAACTAGGCCATTTCCTGCCCAGTAAACAGACAAAGCAAATACCCATTGTGGAGATTTGTATTTGTCTGGGGTCGAGATCAAGGGAACAGCTCCAGCCCTGAAATAGAGGTAGGAGAGCTGATATCCCTTAGCACAGAGAAAGACCCTCTGTGGTGGTGATGGGAGGAAAATTCCTCTCTCCCAGCAATTCTTTGGAGGAGATTGACGGCAGTGGCATTGTACTCCACAGTGAACTGGAAGAGTTTAACATCTCGCTAGGAATCTGTGTGTGTGACCTGAGACAGTAGGCTGCCCCCCACACAAACTTCAGGGTATGGATTTCTCAAGACCCTTAAAATTAATGTTTATGGAAACAATAGGAGCACTCAGAGAAATTTTTGGAGTCTTTGTTCCCTTCCTCAGTTTACCCTCTGGGCTAATGTGCAAATAGCCTTCAGAAAAGCTGAGTGGAAGTGACACTCGGGGCCACCACTGTAACCCCACAAGCCTGTAATGGTTGCCTGAGTTCTCAACTTTGAAAATTCTAGTCTGGGTGTCTTATCTTTTTCTTTCTTGTCGTTTTGTTGCAGGAAGATGAGGTCCAATGGAGAGAACGAGCACCCAAACACCACGTTTATGGGAAGAAGGGCTTTATTCACCAGCCAGGAGCTTACAGCATAGAAGAATTCCAAATGGCCACATTCTCCGACTGGCTTGGTCTTTCCCTTTTTATCAACAGTCAAAAAGTTCCACCCCACATGTACCTTTCTCATTGGCCAGTTTGAATCAAGCGGGAGATGATATTCCAGCCCCTACAGAGCTATAGTATTTCATAGAACTTGGAAATTGTCAAGTTCCAGGAAGTTAAGTTTACAAATTCCTAAGCTGAGTGACCATGGAGAGGACCCTGCAAGTGTATCCTTGTGCTCTCCTTGAGAAGACCTGTTCTCCCACACCTCACCCTTCTCGAATATCCTCTCTCAGTTTCTAACTTCATATTTCTTTAGTCGGTCGCTGCCAGATCCACAGGTCTTAATGGACCCTGCCCCTGGGGCAGGACCCCAAAAGAATATACACCTTTATTTCTTTGGTTTACTTAATTCAACATAAATCCCTGTGAACTCAGCCATGGTGTAGTGTTTACCAAGCAAGCTTATACAGTTACTAACAATGAGTGACTTCCAGTTCATAAACTTACCGAGTTTGCATATTTATCAGGGTACTGACTGATATTCATATTATTCCCAAGACATTGGTTTCATAGATAAAGCTGCTACTCAAGTGGAAGATGAGACAGCAGAGAAAAAGAGCAAGAACATATGCACCCTAATCACCAGCACCAACAACAGCTCACAGGGTCGAGCTGCATATCAGCACCACGTGTTTAATACCTTGAACACTGAAGTGGTGTATGAAGTTGAAAGGGTGAAATCTGTGGGGAAACCAGAACTTCCATGGAGAAGCAGGCCCAGAATATTAGTCCATCTTAGGAAGCGGCCAGTAGGAGGCACATAGGACAGGACTGGATTGGGCTGTTTATAGAAGCAGGTGCTGGATCATGTGAACATGAGTATAGTCAGGTTGGATCCTTTGAACTGCCTAGTGGTCACTGAGTTGTGGTGCTACTATTTTATTTCCTTTGAAGCCTTTTGCTGCAGTGTTGGGAACATAAGACAAAATGCTTCCTCACAGATGTTACATGAAGGAGAATTTATTCATATTTCTGAAATGCATCCGGGCCCACCTTCCCCATTACCATCACAGAACTAAGGAATCTTCAGAGGAAGGATGTTGTATGACAAACGACAAACCTGAAATCTTAGGGACACTTGAGCAATGCCACCAAACTGGTGGGTAAATGGTCCTGACTAGAGTTACATTCAGAACTATAGTTTCTCTCCAACATGCAGATCACAAGCTTTACGCCACAGGGACATTTATCACCTGAGAAAATTGAAGTAGAGATATCTAGGCCGTGGCAGAGAAGATTTGTGTAAAATCAAAAAGACACTTTACAATAGCGGAAGAGGGAAGCGAAAGACAGAGCAGAATCACCTCTGGAGGAGGGACAGGGACATGGGAGAGCTCATTGCAGACCAAGGGTCATGATTCTGGCCTAGAAACTTGTCTCAGTGTGAAGGTCAAAGCCTGCCCTCTCAAGCAATGCCCTTCCAACATGTCAACAACTGGCAGGTAAATTTAAAATTAGAATGTGCAGGGGAGCGACAAAATACACCATCTCCAGGAAAATATAAGGTAAATACAAAGCCTGGCAGGAAACGCCAATAGAGGGATCCCGGAGGAGTCCAAAGTCTGTGCTCATGGCAGAAAGAACCTTCAACATGAGCAACCACTGCATCAAACACGGGACATGCAGACTGAGCAGCTTCACAACAACGTCCACAGTCAATGTCTAGAAAGGACAGGACGTGTCACGTACAGGAGGAAATGTACATAAAATAAGAAGTCAGGCGACTATCAAACTCAACATGTTTGGCTTAGAGGGAAAACATAAAATATATCATTACAAATTTCACAATTTACACTGAGGGACCACCAAGATGGCTGGGTAGACACACCGTTGTCAGACCCTGTACTGAAGAGTAGGGAGTCGGGCTGAGGAGAGCAGAGGACAATTGTGGACCACTAGAAGAGACAGCAGGGAAATGTGAGGACCCCTCTGAGAGGAGCTGTGAAGGTGAGAGAAGAGAATGGGAAAGAGAGGTCACCAGCACAGACCAAATCCAGTGGGCCCAGAACCCCGTACAAGGGTGAGGCCCTCTCCTCTCCCACCAGGTGCCTCAGGCTGGCAGCAAACACAAGACTCTGATTCCATGGTGTGGGGGCTGCTACAGGAGAGCAGAGAGTCAGCATTCCTGAATCTGTGGGAGGGAGATAGCCAGGCAACCTGGGGAGAGAAGACAAGGATGGGGTCCCCACACCCCATCTCACCTTAACCTTGTCTCCAGGGGTTTCTTAGACCAGGGGCAGAGGAAATGTTCTACCAATGTACCAATCAGAGCTTAGTTGCCAACTTCAAATGGATGTAGCAGAACCTTTAGCCTGGGAACAGGTTCAACAGCCTTTGAGGTGACCCAGAACAGATTTAAGCTTAATTGTCGCATCATCAGCTTTAGTCTGTACTGTGGTCCACACTCCAAGGAGCTCTCAGAGAGTCCCATGGGAGGTCACATGCTCAGTAAGACCCAGGGTCCAAGCTGACCTCTGAACCATGGGTAGACCTGATGCAGACAGTCTAAGACAGAATGTAACCTTCAACACCACAAATCCTAAACACCCATCCAAAAGAGACTGAATCAACTAGGGTTCACAATGCTACAGAATAGTACCCAGCAATGACACTTACAATGTGTAGCTATGTGCATCAGTCAAGACTCATGTAAAAAGGCATAATGAAAATGATTAAAATGAG